>JAQIXL010001045.1:0-21388 GCA_034700245.1 Poikilolaimus oxycercus
AACTACCTAAGAAACAAGAAATCGCAAGAGAACGAAAATATTTTTCCGTCCACTGCTCCTATTTGCGGTAATTCCCATGCGCACATCAATGTGCGGCCTTGACAGGGTTTTTTCAAGGGAGATCAAAACTTTTTCCTCATGTGAAGGTCCCTAGTTATAACTGAGCTAAAATCCATTAACGCACATGCGTTAATGGATTTTTTGGCCCAGTTAATTCGCTTTCGTTAACTTTCGTTAACATTGCAAAATCCGTTAATTCGTTAACCGTTAATCCGTTAACTAAAAAAGGCAAAACATCTGAGATTTGTGCAGCTGATACGTTTTTTGAGCGAAAAATGGCATGAAAATTGTCCCACTTCACAACATTCGTTTTAAAAAAACACAGTTTTGAAACTGTCAAGGGAGATAGATGCTGCCATGTTTTCCATCAAATTTTTCGAGTTTCAGAACTGCTTTCGGTGTAAAATGGCCACTTTCGGACGCCAAAAAGGTTAACGAACTTTAACGAAATTTCGGCAATTGTTTACAACTCATCGTCAGGACAACAGCGTTAAAAGAACAAAGGATGACACCCAGACACGCATCATCATGGCGAGGCATGCCAGAATCAACCATAAAACGCCTCTCGGAGTGGCGCACGCCTCATCGAAGTGGGCTTGACAGGCGTCGTTAACGGGTAGTTTGCTTTCTCAGACGCTCACTTCAAGGAGAAAGGTGATGCCGAGAAGCACCCTGAAGGCTGTGTTGCTGCTACTCATTATTAGTCCCTTAACTAGTGCTGAATGTCCTAGTGGCACTACAGAAAACGGTGCCAAAACCAAGTGCTTCAGCTTCATATTAGCCCCTCAAACGTTTCTGCACGCCGAGCAAAGCTGTGTCTCGCTAGGTGGTCATTTGGCCTCGGTTCAAAATGGCTTCGACAATGCCATTGTTGCTCGTGAGTTTCGTTTTCATTGAGTTCTATGGCTCACCAAGTTCAGAAGGCGCTGCTGATGCTTTTCCTAGCGACACGATCGATTTTTGGATTGGCGGAGATGACTTAGACACGCCTGGAAAATGGGTCTGGAGCGATGGAACTTCGTTTAACTACACGAATTGGGGAAATGGTGCAAAGTTTCTTGCCAAAATGAGAAATCTATTATTGTTCAGGATATCCAGTTAGTGAGGACGGGACTGACTGCATCTCATTTCAAGCTAAATCGGGCAAATGGTGGAACATGAATTGCCTGACCCAGAAGCTTTTTGCTTGCGAGTTACCAGATTCAACTCAGGGCACATGCCCGCCTATTCCAACGTGTCCAACATGTGCATCTCCTCCTCCATCAGCGCCGGCCTGCTCAACTGAGTGGGCGTATTTCTCACCGACTAACGCGTGCTACAGGGCAAGCGCCACTAGAAAGAGTCACAATAATTTGCAGACATTCTTCAAAGCCACATGGGGTGATGCTGAACAGAACTGTATTGGACAAGGAGGTCATCTGGCATCCATTCACAACGATGCTGAGCAACTTTTTATTTACTGTACGTTGTATCTATCGCTGAGCTTCTTTTACCCAATTTAGCATTAACTGTGTCCGGGTATGCAACGGATCGCGATCATGCCACGTGGATCGGGTTGCATTCGATTGTACCTGGAGAATGGATTTGGTCTGACGGAACACCAGTTGACTATATTTCATGGGCATCGGGTCTCCCATACACAGACCCAACGGTAAGGCTCTCAAACTAACAAACAAAAACAAATGCAGTCTCTCTGTGTGTTGACCTATCCCGATCACTTTGCGAACGCTAACAATGATCAGACATTTTATCATAAATGGGACAACCAGCCTTGCACGGTCACCATCAGAAACTACATCTGCAAGAAGCCGACCAATCACTGAGTGCTTCCACTTCGTCCTATAAGAGTGTTAGAAAATAACGACTCTTTCATGATTTTGCCAGAGCGTTGTGAAAATAAACTGTTGACATGCTTCAATTTGTGAGAAGTAGACACAATTCCAACGTGGCTCTCACGCACACACCTTATCACCACCGCCTCACTGCCCGGTTATGACGTGGAAGTTTGTCTCTGTTTTCGTTCTCTTCGCCTGTTATAAGGCTGTTTTTGCGGACAGTGGATCTTGCCCAGGTGGTACAACGCCCAATGCAGCTGGTACGAAGTGTTTCGATTTTCTGTGTTCGCCGAAGAATTTCCTCCAAGCTCGTCAAATATGCGTTTCGCGCGGCGGTCAACTGGCCTCTGTTCAAAACGCGTTCGACAACGCCCTGCTTGTTGGTAAGGTTTTGGCTGAAGGGAACATCGTTTCAGAAAATGCGGCTGATTCATTTTCTTCGACTAATGTGGATTTCTGGATTGGACTGAACGACATTGAGAATCCCGGGCAATGGGTTTGGAGCGATGGAACATCTCCAAATTATACTAACTGGGAAACAGGTACCTTTAGCCTTTTTAGCGTAATGTAAACTGTAGGTTATCCTACCTCACAGGATGGGGATGACTGCGCGGCACTTCAGACTCTGTCCACAAAGTGGCGAAATCTCAACTGTCTGATCGCAAAACCCTTTGTGTGCGAAGTTCTGCCCGTAGCTCTTGTTCCAACGGCCAGCTGCTCTCCCGCTCCGGCACCAGCTCTCAAATGCCCATCTGAGTGGACCTATTTTGCCGGAACTGATTCTTGTTACAAGGCATAGACTTTACATTTTAAACTTTGACAACCATCTTGTAGGCCTTTCTTGGCGGTGCATGGAGTGACGCCGAAGTATTGTGTGAGTCCTATGGCGCTCATCTAACGTCGATCCATAACGAAGACGAGTCTCGATTCATTCAGTGTGAGTTGGGCCTGTAAACAATTCAGGAGAACCTCTCAAATTTAGCAATTGCGGTTGCTGGCTATGCTTTCGACACGAACGCTGAACATTTCACCTGGATTGGGTTGCATTCCGTCGCGCCTGGAGAGTTTATTTGGATTGACGGATCCCCCATGGATTACATTTCGTGGGCCAAGGACATGCCAGCGCCCGACGAGAGCGTTTATTGAAAAACCTTGAATAAAATCTATTTTCTAGTGTCTCTGCGTGGTGGCCTTTTTCGATCACTTCAACGACACCATTAATTATCCAGATGCCGAGTATCTTCGTAAGTGGATGAACAGAGAGTGTGGACGAAGCATGCGCAACCATATTTGCAAGAAGAAAGCAACGACATAGTTTCTTAGATGTTATGCTGTCTGTTTATGCGTTCAGCATTTTCCGAAAAGCACAACAAATAAACGACTTTATCAGTGCTGGGATTTCATCTTACAAACGAATGTCCTCTGCTGAAAGGAGCAGTCGTAATCGAACCATTTACGATAATTTGCTTCGACAACGTAATGATCCGGATATATGTAAACGCAGTTGGGCTGAAATTGTTGAACAACGTAACGTAAACTGACCTGGTCGCCCGGGCATTTGGGACCCCAAGCCGTGAAATCCAGCGGAGTGCCGTCAGACCAGACAAACTCTCCGAGTGTTATCGAGTGAAGACCAATCCACGTCATGTTCAAAAACGATAACCCGCTAAGACTCGTGGCCGTCATTGCTAAACGTTGGAAAGCGGTATTTTAGCTTACAGCATACAAAGTCATTTTCGGCCTGACTATGAATTGAAACCAGATGCGCTCCAAGTGTTTGGCACGACAACTCGGCGTTGCTCCATGTCGCGCCGAAAAATTCCTGTGAATGGCTTTTGACAAAACTTGTCTTGCCTTATAGCAGAAGTCAGTTTCGGAGAAATACGTAAATGTTGACGGGCAGAGAGCAGCTGGTGACGGGCAGGTTGTGGTTGAGGTCGAGCAAGCGGGGCAAGAAGTTGATACGCAAATCGGCGAAGCGATTGTTGGGACTTCACATATGAACGGTTTTGCTGTGAGGCAGTTCGCATTCCACCATTTAGCGCTTTTCGTTTGAACTGCCATGCAATCGCAGCCGTCTTCAGCGGTTGGATAAGCTGCAAACGTTAACAAATACAAGAAAATGTTCTAAACTGCCGGCCCAATTAGTGTAAGTCATCGCTGTCTCATCTTCCCAACACCAGGCTTCTTGATTATCCAGATCGTTGCCGCCGATCCAGAAATCGACGACGTCACCATGAAAAGAGTCCGCTGCGCCTTCTAAACGACACTTTTGAAGGCACCAGAGCAACTCACGTGCGAGAATCGCGTTGTCGAAAGCATTTTGAACTGAAGCGAGGTGACCGCCCAACGAGTTGCAGCTATCTTTCGCATGTAACCAACTCTGCGGGACAGGCACAAAATCGAAGCATTTTGTTGCCTCAGAATTGGGAGTAGTTCCACTTGGGCACTGAGCTTTAGCAGAGAAACGTCGTGAAAGCACAATCAAAATGAGTAGCCACAACCTCGCGTCCATGTCTAAACAGGAATGCCTACGATAAGGTTCGTAACGCGGACGCGAAGATCTCTTCTCCAAAAGCATTATTAGCGAACGCTTCTCGAAACGACTGTCTGGGAGATGCCAACTGGCGATACATTAGAGAAGCATGCGCAAAGATCGATCGAACAGTTGATGAAGGAGTCCGCCTTGCTTCTTCTTTGTCTCGGAGGGCCTCTCAAGCGCTGATAAGTGTCGACGGACGGGCGTCTTCATTTCAGGAGTCTTCACTGCAAAGCCATGACACCCATTTCTGCGTGTTTCATGCTGCTGGCTATTCTTCCGACCACACTAGCTGGTACTGGAATCTGCCCAGGTGGATCTATTTATGAGCAGCAGTTCGATAAATGCTACAAGTTTGTTGGGTCAACAAATAGCTTTGTGGATGCCGAGGAGGACTGCATTGCGAGAGAAGGGCATTTAGTCTCTGTTCACAGTGGATTCGAAAACAGTCTAATAGTTCGTGAGTTTTTTTTGTTAAAAACATTCTCGAAGTTTTTTCCAGAACGTGCCGTTGATAATTTTCCTGTGGATACTACTGGCCTCTGGATCGGCGGTGATGACATAGATACTCCCGGCAACTGGACTTGGACCAGCAATTCGTCGTTTTCTTATTCAAACTGGGGAAGTGGTGAGCGAAATGGATGCTTTTAGATGAAACATACTAAGGTTTCCCGGACACGCAAGATGGCAACGATTGTATCCTTGTGGATATTAAGACAGCCAAGTGGCAGAATGCGAATTGTTTCACCGCAAAGTCTTATGTTTGCGAATTACCAGAAATTAACGAGATTACTTGCCCGACTTGTCCGTCGTGCCCGACGACACCAAATCCTGTCACATGCCCGATGACGCCTGCCCCAACCACGTGTCCGACAATCTCTACCTCATCGAAAGTTACCTGTCCACCACAGCCAACACCAAGTGTTCAATTAAAGTGCCCCAGCGAATGGACATTTTATTCTCAAACTAATTCTTGTTACAAGGTGCACTATTTAAAATGACTTGACATTTTCGAGCGTCAGGTATATTACGAGGCTGCGTGGGGAGACGCTCAATTGCAATGCAATAATCAAGGTGGTAACCTCGCTTCAATCCACAGCCAAGCGGAGAACAACTTTGTGATCTGTAAGACAGCTTACATTTCCACGAAATTTATTGGTTGCAGCCATAGCAGCTGCAGGAGTTGGTCTCCATTGGACACGACAAACATGGATTGGCTTGCATTCCACATCCCCAGGAAGATGGACATGGAGTGATGGTACACCAACGGACTTCTTTCTATGGGGCATAAACCGCCCACATCCGGAACAAACGGTTTACTTGTGAAGCTAAATCAAACATGCATTTCCAGGATGTGTGTGTTTATTTGAGTAGCGATCAAAATGTGGACGAAGCAGGCTTGACTTACAAGTGGGATAATGTTCCGTGCTCTTATATATTAAGAAATTTCGTTTGTAAAAAGAAGGCTTTGTAGAAAAGGGTGCCGATAAAAACCTTCAAGTTCTTTCTCAACTATCCGATGGCTTCAGTGAAAGAAATATGATACGACTTATCAATAAAAGGCGCATCTGGAGAAGGATCAGAGTCATTCTGGAAGCTCTTACAGGACTGTCTGTATAATGGGGCCATTTCGTTGCATTCGTGAGCACTGGGAGAAATAGGCACAAGCTCACTCAAGCCGAATTTTGTCAACTTTTTTTGACGTCGCCGACAGTAATAGGCTTTTGAGAATTTTGGATTGCTCCCAGTAGAAGGGACAAATAAGTAGGGCCATTTCATTCTTGTGGCCACACATGCATCTTCAGCATTCACAAACGTTTCCGGCGTTGAAATCAATTTGTAGCACTTGTCGAACTTGTCGTTATACGTCGAGCCACTCGGGCAGACACCGTTGCCGGCCCGAACAAAGGGTAATGCAGACAACAGAGAAGAAAAATCGGCATGGCTAGTCTCATGGCTAGCGTCACGGGTCTCGGCAGTCGTGGATAATGGCACCCGTTTGATGAATTATCGCTCGTCATAAACAAGCCGGAGTCGCTCATAAACGGGAAGCATCTTTCCACGACCGATTTCAGCCGTCATTACTGGGCTCATTGTTGCGTCATTCTTTGGTCTTTGGGTCATTTGATATTAACAAAGCCTTTTCTCGCGTTGCCAAATGTAATGTCGTGGCGTTCTTTGCACTTTGTTTCGGTCATGAAGAGAGCGCTTGCCTTGACTTTCTTTCTTCTCGCATGGCCGAAAACGACATTTGCCGAAATCGGCCATTGTCCTGGCGGCACAGTGCCGAATGCGGCCGGCACCAAGTGTTTCGACTTCTTAGGTATGTGCGCCGAAAAATTTTCTGCAAGCACACCAAATTTGTGCGTTGAGGAACGGTCAGCTTGCCTCAGTTCAAAACGCATTCGACAACGCGTTGCTCGTGGGTAAGGATGAACTTTATGAACTGCTTATGCACCAACAGAAAACGCCGCTGATTCATTTTTCACGACGAATGTTGATTTCTGGATTGGTTTCAACGACCTCGATAACGAAGGCCAGTGGCTCTGGAGCGATGGTGCGGCGTCTAATTATACTAATTGGGAGAAGGGTTTGGCTTCAAGGGCTTGTCGTAGCCTTTAGGCTATCCATTATCACAAGATGGTGCAGACTGCGCAGCAATCCAAACTTTGTCTACGAAATGGAGAAACATCAACTGTCTAGCAACAAAACCTTTTGTTTGCGAAGTGAAGCCGATCTCGATACTAGAAAATCATTCAACTGCTGTGTTGGCCACATGTCCGTCGCCTCCAAGTCCGATAGTTCTATTGAAATGCAAGCCGGAGTGGACTTACTACGAGGAAACAGATTCTTGTTATAAGGTGGCCTTTAATTCCAAACAGACGAACTTCTTTCTCAGATGTTCGAAGGTACTTGGAGCGACTCGGAAGTTTTTTGTCAGTCATACGGCGCAAATCTGACGTCTATTCACAGCGATGTCGAGTCTCGCTTCATCGAATGTACATTGAGAAAGTTGCCGGACCAACTATGACTTTTAGCAATCGCTTCGGCTGGTTTTGCGTTTGAAGCAGATGGAATAAGATTCACATGGATTGGATTGCACTCTCTTGCGCCAGGAGAGTTTGCATGGATTGATGGGACCCCTGTAGACTACACAGCTTGGGCCCCCGGCTACCCATCTAATAACTCTCAAGTACAGCATTTAAAAACGTTCCTGAGCATCGTTTTTATTCAGAAGTTGTGCGTCATAGCTTTTTTCGATCGTGCTGATGGCGTAAACGACGCGGATATACTTCGCAAATGGCAAAATCAAGACTGCGCACGCATATTACGAAATCATGTTTGTAAGATGAATGCAATGACCGGTACAAAATAATAAACAGTAAAATAAAAGTGTCTCCGTCGCAGTTCACGCAAGGCGCAGTCTTCATACGGATCAGCTGTGATGCAATCGTTGGGGAAAGCGAGGGAGATGCCGCTAGCATTAAGCAGTGCTTCGAGATTCAAGGCACATACAATATTATTGTTTTGTGAGGCATTGGAAGGTTCCTGCAGAGACGTGGCAATCCATTAAATGGTGTGAAACGCGTGACAGGATTCCTTATTCTACGAGCAGTCATCGAGGTTAAATGCCCCTGCTGATGTGGCAATTCTATGTGCATCGTTTGTGATCAACATTGAGTGTCTCAGGCGAAGTGAACTTCCAGTGTCAATACCATAACTGCAACGTGATGAGGGCGTGTTTCCTGGGAAGCATGCAGCCTTCTCCCAATGTGTTCTCATAAAGTCACGTTGGTTGACGGTGTTTGGCTTTTGCAAAGTTTATTTTATGAGGAAAAGGCAAAGGGTGGAGCCCGGTCAAATGCTTTATAAGAATCGCCGAGGTGGGAGTGCTTCAGAGCGGCATTTTTGCGCATTATGGCGGTCGCTTTGCTCCAAATCGTCTTCACCTCTCTCTTCCTCTTCTCTGCTACGCTAGCTGGCACTGGCGTGTGTCCCAGCGGTTCAACGTACAATCAAGACTTCGACAAATGCTACAAATTCGTCTCTACGCCGGAACCCTTCAGTGATGCCGAAGAAGCGTGCGCCTCGTGGTCTGGTCATCTTGTGTCAGTGCACAGCGGTTTCGAAAACAATTGGCTCGTTAGTGAGTTTCACAGCAACGCCGCATGACTAACTGTAATTTGCAGACGGCGCTGTTAAGGAATTCCCCACGGGCACGGTTGACTTCTGGATTGGTGGCTCGCACACGGAAAGGAACATAACCTGGGCGTGGACCGACAACTCATCGTTCACGTACACAAACTGGGATAATAGTAAACCGAACACAGTTATCCTTTTATTTGTGACATTCAGACTTCCCTGGCAGCAACGACTGCATTGCCGTGGAAGTCAACTCAGCAAAATGGAGAAATTTGGACTGTTCGCTGCTGAAGCCGTGGGTCTGCGAATTGCCCGAAGCGAACGACTACGTCTGTCCATCGCCGCCAATTTGCCCGAGTGCTCCATCGCCAGGCAGTTGCCCGCCTTGTCCTTCAGCAACCTGCCCAACTTTCCTTTCTCCAAGTACCTGTAAAGCCTGTCCTCCGCCTACAACTTGCCCGACGACACCAAAACCAAGCACCTGCCCACCGATCCAAACCTGCCCACCACCACGACCACCTTCAGTCGTCTGCGAATCGGGCTGGACGTATTTCTCGAATACAAACTCTTGCTACAAGGTACGATATTATTGTTTCTGACATGGAAGTGAAGGTCTTCTTCGGCGCGACATGGGCTGGTGGTGAGAATACTTGCAACTCGCTCGGCGGTCACCTAGCTTCCATTCACAGCGATGCCGAGTTCAATTTCTTGAAGTGTATGTTCTGTCAGAAGATCTCATGGTTGTAGCAATCGCCGCCGCGGGATTCACGTTTCAAACGAACGCTGAAAGAATGACATGGACAGGACTGAATCAGGCCCCTAATGGCCAATGGGTTTGGTCTGATGGCTCGCCTCTCAACTACACAAGATGGACAAATGGGGCCCCGTGGAGCACGGTGAGCAGTTTTCACAGGCACCACAATCTTACTTGCAGCATAAATGTGTTGTGGTCTACTTCGATCACTTCGATGATGTCGACGACGCATTTTGGTATTTGAAGTGGGACAACAAGGACTGCAGTCGAGTTCTTCGAAACTTCGTGTGCAAAAGGAGCGCCAATGTCGCCCTTGATTAATTTTCTCGTGCATTTCCTCTCCGAAATTACTACTCCCCCGACTTTTGCTTGTGTGTTTATCTTCATGGTTATGATTGCAGCCACTACTTACTCTGCTCTCTGTTGCAACAGCCTTTCGATAAATATGATAAAGACAATTCTTTGGTACAGTGAGGCACAAAAATCGTTTCTAGAAAGCAGCAGGATGCAAGAGAACGATTCGACGATTCAGCGAGCGATCGTTTGCAAGAAGAAAGCGGGATTCGTTGATAGTTACTGGGATAAAAAAGACCGCACTAGAGACAAGATGAGGTTTTTGGCGGTTGCTCAAATGTTCTTGAATGAATGAAAAGAAACACATGTGACGTTGCTTCCAATAGGCGAGAATTTCCCTTCACAACGCAGTGTCGTTCTCATTGACGCAAACGGTCCGACGATAGAAGCGATGTTTCCGCAAAGCATCTCGGTCCAACACCGATCTATGGTGTGCACATGCCGACGAAAAGACCTTGCGACCACTTCTTCACAGAAGAATTTTTCAGACTCAAAGTAGCAATGATAAGCTCTTCAGGGGGCTATTTCAAAGGGGCGTCGACGAAACATTCCGTCGAGTCTGCGTTTTCTCCTCATGCCGACTGGTCTGGTCGTCGTTTTTGCTGCGTTGCACATTTTTTCTAATAGTGTTGCTGAAAAGACCGTGTGTCCAAGTGGATCGACATATAACCAGGATTTCGATAAATGCTACAAATTTGTCTCATCGTCTGCAAGCTTTTTCAACGCTAAGCAGGCATGCGAGGCTTCGGGTGGAGTATTGGTGTCCATTCACAGTGGCTTCGAAAATAGTTGGCTTATTTGTAAGATTCTAAGTACTTCTTTTTTAATATCGGACTTGCAGCTGACGCACTTGAGGATTTTCCTGCCGATACGGTCGATTTCTGGGTCGGCGGCACAGATTTTATTGACCCTTCGGGAAAGTTTACGTGGTTGGACAATTCCTCGTTTTCTTACTCCAATTGGGCAGGAGGTGATAAACTGTTCGCTCTTTCAGCGTTTAGGTTTCCCTGTAACAACGGACGGATCCGACTGTTTGGCTGTCCAGACGAAGTCTCAAAAGTGGATAAATGAGGGCTGCTACGGTGCTAAGCCGTTTGTATGCCACTTGGCGGAATTTGTGGGATCTACCGCTTGCCCGGCCTGTCCAGCTGCGCCCACTTGTCCCGCATGTCCCACTTGTCCGGCGCCGATTGTTTGTCCATCTGCGCAAACATGTCCAGCATGCCCAGCCACCACTTGTCCAACTACAAAGTTTACCGCTTGTCCAACTGTAACTTGCCCAACGCCGAAGTGGACTGCTTGTCCGACGGTTACTTGCCCGACGACTACCACTCCAACACCGAAAACGTGTCCTCCACCACCGCCAACACATCCTTTCTGTAATTCGGCTTGGACATATTTTGATGACACTGGCTTCTGCTACAAGGTTTCACGAGACTCTTGCTCAAATCTTTGCAGACGTTCTTTGGTGGATCCTGGGATCATGCTAATACAATTTGCACCTCGGCTGGCGCTGACTTGATTTCAATTCACAGCGACGCCGAATTTTATTTTGCGAAATGTGCAGAAATTGGACAGCAGAACTTAATTTTCAGCAATCGCCGGAGCGTACTTTACCTTCGATACGAATGCGGATCACATGACATGGACTGGATTGCACTGGACTACCTACGGATATGAATGGACAGACGGCACACCATATGATTACAACAGATGGGTGGATGGTGCACCTTATACGAGTCAAACAGTACGTGTTAACAATGTTTTCTAGTGAGCATTTCTTCTTCAGCATCTGTGCGTCGTTGTTTATTTCGATCGCTTTAACGACCCCGCCAATGCTACGTGGTTCGAGAGGTGGGACAACAAAGTCTGCGACCGCAACTTGCGAAACTTCGTGTGCAAGATGAAGTCTAAGACTACTCTTCCTGATTAAGCAAATGTTCTGGCTGCAAGGATGCCTTTCTGAAATAAATTTGATCGCCGTTGTTTTGAAAAGCGCTATCAAATTGCCTCCTAGAAGACTCGGCTTGCTGCCACGTTGCCGAACTTATCACACACGTTGTAGTCTGGTCAGACATGAAAACGACCTTGCTCGTTTTATGGTTGTCTTGCAAAAATATGCCGCAGTGATCAATTCCTAGCGCACCACACCCAATTTTGTCGCCACCCTTTCTATAGGGGTTGCGGCCCGAATCTCCGCACCGACTACGAATCTCCGCGAGCCCGAATCTCCGCGGAGATTCGTAGTCGGTGCGGAGATTCGGGCTCGCTCCCTTTCTATAGCATCCACATACAAAACAGAAATCTGATTTCTATTTTTATTGACTCAAGAGCGACTCAAGGGCGATGAAGATTGCAAGAATGAACAGCGACGTGTGGCCAAGAAGGATCACCGACTGGAGGGCGTGGAAGTTCAAGCGAGGACGAGGTCGACCAAGGGCACGCTGGAGGGACGACTTCGTCAAGAACGATGGAGCCGCCTGGACGAGGATCGCCGTCAACAGCCCTAAAGCCTTTTATCCATGACGTGGCGCATGATACTGTGCCGATTCCCACGAATAAAACTTTAAACTTGAAAACAAGAGCGACACACCACATTCTGTTCGTTCCAACGCTGCGTGTATAATCAACATTGCGCGAGTGGTGTTTATTAGCAGTTAATATTTGGTACGGGAGTCGCCACATTGCAGGACACCGACACGATTTGGTAGCCCACATAGGTCCAGTAACCGCCCGTCGCATTGCATTTCAATTGGTCATTTAGAGACGTTGCCGATCCGCATTTCGTAGCGAGGCTTGTGCTAACTGTCTTTCCGTCGTCGCCCTACAATAAACATTGCGAATGTTCAAAGGAGAAGACCCACCACTACATTAACCTCAGTCGAGACGAATTTCCGTGCATTGTCTGCGCTGCAAGTCATGATTGCCGTTGTATGGCAGTTGTTTGCATCCGTATTATAGGTTATATTCATGACGCCTTCCTCATTGGGCACTTCCGATATTGGTGGTCCAACCAGCACCGGCGGCACAACTTTCATAGGAATACAGGTGCAAGATGCCGTCGTCGTTGTTGTTGATGGACTAGAATATAACAGACTGGAGTGAAGTAATGGGGGGGGGGCATTGAAACTGCTAAACTATGAAGATCAAATTTAGAGAGGTAATCTTTCGGCATATTGTAGGACGGTATAGGAAAACGAGAAAAATTAAAGAACAAACTAACGTTGTAGTAGTTGTTGTGGTCGTAGGCGTCGTCGTTGTGGTTGTAGGCGTTGTGATTGTAGTTGTACTTCAAGAAGAAATATGTTTAAAAATGATATTGTGGAAACGGTTCAACCTTGTCGTCCTTGTCGGGGTTGTCGTCGTCGTTGTTGTTGGTGTCCTGAAAATGGTAAAAATTTGAATTTAAAAGCAGCCCAATACAAACGTGATGGTAGTCGTGGTCGTAGGCGTTGTTGTTGTTGTCGTCGTTGGAGTTGTCGTTGTGGTTGTTGTTGGGGTCCTCAAAGGGGAAAAATTAGACTGCGCAACACGAACGTGGTGGTAGTCGTAGTTGAAGGCGTCGTTGTCGTAGTTGTGCTTCAGTCAGCGTTTTTGGAAGAAAACACTGAACCTTGTTGTCGTTGTTGTCGGCGTAGTTGTAGTCGTAGTTGTTGGGGTCCTGAAAGGACAATAAATGTTTCACTTTAGGAGGGAGTCATCGAGTGGATAGCATGAAACACCGTCAATAGTACTGGCAAAAATTCTTTGTTTGAATTTGGGGAAAAATATCTCCAAACACGAACGTGGTCGTCGTCGTGGTAGTAGGAGTTGTGGTTGTGGTTGGACTTCAAGGAAAAGGGTTGAAATGCTCTTGTATCATAGAATCGGCTGAACCTTGTCGTTGTTGGCGTAGTTGAGGTCGTGGATGGTCTGAAAGAAAAAAACGGTTTGAAGACAAAATCAGAAACAACTAACGTGGTATTTGCTGTGGTCGTGGGAGTTGCCGTCTCGGTTTCGCTGAAAACAGTTTACGTATAATGTTGTAATGCAAACCAATCCGGAGTAGTCGTTGTAGGTGTCCTAAAAACGAGACGAAATGTGCAATGCGTAAAAGAATAAAGGGAAAGAAAAGCCTGAAAATTCCGCGAACGTTGTTGTGGTCGTAGTCGTTGTTGTCGTGGTTGTAGGTTTGGTGGTTGTTCTTCAAGAAGTCTACCTCAAATAAGGAAATTAACTTACGGTCGCCAAAACACGCTTGTCCTGCAAGAATAAAAATAGCAAAAGTCGGAAAAAAGGCAATCTTACGGTCTCCAGAACTTGTTAGTTGTTCTGCAAGAAAAAATAACTTTAAGCAGAGAGTCTGGCGTTCTCACGGTCTCCAGAAGATCGGGATTGTTATTGGATGACGTATAGGCGGTTGAGGAGGAGGTCGAGGTGGAGTTTTTGGTGGCACGTGAGGTGTGTGGAAGATGAACTTTGGTGGTCCATCGTATGGGAAATGGTCGCATTCACCGCTATGCTAAACCAAACCGTTACTTAGTTTCCTTTCAAGAAGCTTACCTTGTGTTCCTTGTGCGAAGAACACAGGACGATGAGGGAGTGGAGAAAGATGAACAGACAAAGCGTCATCACGCTTATTGCAACGATTGATTCCAGACAAGCCATTTTAAAGCACAAAAGCTATGAATCCACGATAAAGTGCCCTTGAAATTTGGCAATAAAGTACGAGAAAGCGCTACTGTTACGACATGATGTCAGGGAAAGCACAATCGTTGGAACAAGGCCGTGCATAGCAAGAAGAGTCTATTGAATCAATCTTCTACACAAATCAACAAATCACTGTCGCCTGCACAGCTGAGGTCAACCACCTCCATCTTTCTTTCCATCTTTCCGCTTCACTAGAAACTGCGCGAGCTCGAGCAATGAGAGCAAAGTCCAGCATGGCGAGGATAGCAGCCAGATTTCAGAAGACGACCGAAGCGATTCTTGTGTTGTGAGAGACTTGTAAGATAGAGCCGACTGTCTCTGGTGATTCCTCAATTCACTAATCTTTGTTTGGGTCCTGCTACATTTTGAAAGAGACTATAAGGGCGACGCAGGACATTCATTGCATTCATACCCAGCTAGCGTTTATAAACCGTTCGTCTTATTTTCATCATGACTCCAAACATGTGGCAACAGATATTCACGGGCAAAGTGGTTCGACAGACACAGCGCATGCCACCGACTCAATGCGGTAGCCTTGATAGTACCAAGTTTTGTTTGCCGTATTGCATATCAAACCGCCCTTATTGGATGCCGAAGATCCGCAGCCCAGATTTAGATTCGTGTTGACAATCTCTCCATTTACGTTCTAAAATAAATTATTGAATGGTTTGTTCAAAACGTATTCTCTACACACCCCGTTAAGTTCAGGAGATGCTTCTTTCTTCGGATTATCCGCACTGCAGGTCAGGATAGCAGCTATGCGACAATCGTTGGCATCAGTATCATAGTCGAACGTTGCCACACCTTCCTCGTGTGGCTCTTTATAGAGCGGTAACGGGGGCACAAGTTTGAAATCGCCACAAGCGCAGTCTGATTTCGTTGTCGTGGTCGGCAATCTGCAATCGAAGAGTTTAGGTGCAGCGAAACAGTGAGGGGGGGGGGCGGGCTCGTAACTAACATTGGATGTTTTGAACTTTCTCAGTTAAAACATTAGAGACAGTTTGTCTCACAATTAGTGAAGACAAGGGCCAATTTCAGAATTCCGCTGTCTAATGTATCTAATAGACAAAAAGTTCAGAAAAAAACGAACGTAGTGGTCGTCGTGGTTGTAGGCGTCGTGGCTGTGCTTCAAAAACCGTTTAAAAGGATATTGCAGAAACAACAGAACCTCGTTGTCGTCGGCGTAGTCGTAGTTGTAGTTGTTGGGGTCCTGAAAAGGGACAGAAATTTGAAAAAAAACAATCTAGATACTAACGTGGCGCTCGTCGTGGTCGTGGTCGTGGGCGTTGTAGTTGTACTGAAAAAAAGAACTGTTTGCAAACAAAACTGGTAAACAAACCTCGTCGTTGTCGGAGTAGTCGTTGTGGTGGTTGTTTGTGGCGTCGTCGTTGTTGGAATGATTGTCGTTGTTCTTCAAGAAAATTTTGTTTAACAATGAAACTAGCTCACGGTCTCCAAAAATAGGTTGTTCTGAAAGAAACAACTGTTGTAAGTGCTAAAACTAGCAATCTCACGGGCGCCAAAAGATCGGGAGTGTTACTGGATGACGGATTGGTGGTCGAGGAGAAGGTTTTGGTGGCAAGTGAGGTAAATGAAAGATGAACTTCGGTGGTTCATCGTGAGGGAAGCTACATTCGCCGCTATGCTAAACCACACCGCTATTCAGTGTACTTCAAGAAGGAACGGTCTATACCTTGTGTTCCTTGTGCGAAGAACACACGATGACTAGGGAGTGAAGAACGAGAAATTGGCGAAGCGTCATGGGCCTCACTGTAAATGATTCCAGACAAACGATTATAAAGCACGCGCGAGTGTTATGTAGCCACGATAAAGTGTCGTTGAAATTGCGCCATAAAGCAATAAGGAAGCGCTTCTGTTACGACATGATATCAGGGGAAGCACAATCCTCGGAACAAGGATTGCTCGGTAGAAAGAGATTTTATCATCCATCTCTTCGCAATAGGCCAATGTGCTAGATTCTACAACAAAATTGGGTAGACAAGTGGTTGCACGCCCGAATTTCTCACGCATGTTACGATCGTCATGCGCTACTAACACATGCAAATCATAACAACCAAAAAGGGTGGGGCGGAGGTGCATAAAACAGTTTCCACTTCGCCTGGGCGTCTCAAGTTTGTCAACAAGCTCCAGAGCCTGAAGCTGCGCTTATTGTTAGTGCCGTGACCTTGGCGATTCTGGTCGTTGGTCAAGGAATGCCATTATGAGACCTTGCTCACTACTTGACGACTTGCCACGTATCGTGACGCAAACGTTTCAACGCAAAGGCGGCTGTAAATGCGGCTACATAATAGCGTCACGCAGAAGAAACATTATTGAAAATACAAAACAATCAAACTTCGGATATATGAACAACAATTATTCAAGTGCTTTAAAAATAACTCAATACAAGCCTAATGTCACAGAAGTGCGTCAGTTGTTAAAGTGCTTCAAATACTTCTCCGCACAGCAGTCGGTCTTCATCAAAGCATTCCTATGCTCCGGAGAAGTGAAGGTTGTCGATGTTTGGCGTTCGAAAATTTTCAATGGGGGAAAGGGCGGGATAAGGAGGTGAAGTGAGCCTTTATAAACAGCAGTGATTGGGAGCTTCCTCAGTTCGTCGCAAGATGGTGGCAGCTTCTGTCCTCGCAGTCGTCTCTATCCTGCTCCTCTTCACTTCTGTCCGAGCGGGCACTGGCGTCTGTCCTATTGGCTCTACCTACAATCAGAATTTCGACAAATGCTATAAATTCATGCCAACGCCGCAGATCTTCTTCGACGCAGAGACAGTCTGCGCCTCCATGAGTGGTCACTTGGTGTCCGTGCACAGTGAATTCGAAAACAACTGGCTTGTTCGTAAGTATCACAAGTTTTCGGCAGGCTGCCAAAAGCAACTTTCAGAGGAAGCAATCGACGCGTTTTACGCAAATGCAACCAACTTCTGGCTTGGCGGCCGAGACACGCAAACGAATTTCACCTGGTCATGGACTGATAACTCGACCTTTAATTTTACGAAGTGGGACAATGGAAAGAAATTAATTTAACCTTTACCATGGAGATTCAGGCTACCCCTACATCGTGAACTACTGCATAGCCGTTGAAATCACGTCAGGCAACTGGAAAAATGTGAACTGTTTCGAGCAGCAGCCGTCGATCTGCGAATTGCCAGAAGCTACTGATTACGTCTGCCCTTCACCAACTCCTTGTCCGGAATCGCTTTCGTCTGACACATGTCCCGCTTGTCCATCTATTGCTTGCCCATCCTTTCCTTCTCCAACTACCTGCCCAGTCTGCCCTCCACCTCCTGTTTGCCCAACCACCCCAAAGCCGAGCACGTGTCCACCGCCGCAAACTTGTCCACCTCCACCACCGCCGACAACCGTTTGCGAGTCGGGTTGGACCTATTTTGCATACACAAACTCCTGCTACAAGGTCACAGGCGTTCAGAGCTCTCGGTTTGCTACCGTAGCCCACTAATCAAACCCGGCGCAAAGTGGGGGAAATTGCCGAGCTTGCGCTGTTGCTTATTCGCAATTTTCGTAGGAGCCGTGAAACCGCAGAGTCCCCAGACGTTGCTCTTTCATGGGCACAAGTGAGGAACATGAACATCGAGGGGAATCGAGCAGATTCTTCGCTATCTGGTGCTTGAGCCATCCTTAAGGGGCAAGCTGTCCAGGGAACTGTTGGGAGTCTGTTCAGAAGGCGTCAAAACCACGGTTATTGATATCCGCGCGCTTTTGGTGTCATTATTGACGCAAACACGGCTTGGCGCATTTCGCGTGACAGTTCAATGCAACGAATTTTCTTCTAACGGGGTCCATTTTTTCCTTGTTTCTTTCCTCAGGAAGGTCCCTCACAGGGTGAACGTCGGGGGATTGAAGTTTATTGAACGAATCGTCGTGAATATATTTTACGAGGCGCCAAAACGAGTTCCTTTGCTAGTTTAGTGTTCCTTTTTTGACAACGAATCGTTCAACAAACATCAATCCCCCGACATTCACCTTGTGAAGGTCCTTCTTGAGCAAAGAAACAGGAAAAAAGTGGGACCCGTTAGAAGAAAATTCGTTGCATTGAATAGACGGTTTTTTGAAGGCATTTACAAATACAGGCCGGAAAACGGAACAGCGTAATCCGATAAAATTTGCTTTAGCTGAACGCCTGTGAAGGTAAGATTCTAGCTGCAAATACTGCGCAGGTCTTCTTCAATGCATCGTGGAATGACGCCAACAGTGCATGCCGATCAACTTCCGCTCATTTGGTTTCGATTCACAGCGACGCAGAGTTCAATTTTACGAAGTGTAAGTTAAGATTGGAAAGCATCCCATCGTTTCAGTCATCGCGGGAGCGGGCTTCACCTTCCAAACCAATGCCGAGCGAATGACGTGGACTGGACTACACCAGGGCGCTTCAGCCAGCCAGTGGATTTGGACCGACGGATCACCACTCGACTACAACACGAGATGGGTGCCTGGAGCGCCCTGGTCAGGCACAACTGTAAGGAGTTTTGTAATGCCATGACAAACTCCTTTGTACCAATAGTATCAGTGCGTCGTGGTCTACTTCGATCACTTCGACGATCCAGAAGACAGCAATTGGTACCTGAAGTGGGACAACAAGGTCTGCAGTCGAGTCATGCGGAACTTTGTCTGCAAGAAGAGCGCTAATGTGTGACGCTCGTTTGAGAATAAAGTTTGTTTGTGGAAGAGAATTTAAATCATAAAAGGAGTGGAGTAACGATAATCAAAACGCTGCTTTCGAGAAGTCTTAGACTGTCTCGTTCAAAGCTTCTCAGTTGCCCCTGGTGTCGGGACTGAATTAGAAGTTCCAAAGGCATTCATTTCGACAGAAGCTCGTTAAAGTGCTTCGAGAAAGATCATGCGCGCTGCCACGCTACCGAGCTTATCACAAGGGTTGTTGTCTGGACATGGAAGCGAGGTTGCGGCTGCTCGTTTTAGTTCTCCTCTCGAGAAATTTCGCCGCAGGAGATCAATGTCCTAGTGGAACAACGCCCAACTCGGCGTCCACGAAGTGCTTCGACTTTGTGTCTGCTCCTCAGAGTTGGCTTCATGCAAAGGACAGCTGCGTTTCGTTAGGCGGCCATCTCGCGTCGGTCCAAAATGCCTTTGACAATGCCGTTCTTGTTCGTGAGTCAATCTTGCCTCGCAAGTCTTGTTTAGAGGGCGCAGCGGACTCTTTTCATGGCGACACTGTTGATTTTTGGATCGGCGGCAATGATCTGGATAATCCCGGAATTTGGGCCTGGGAGGACGGTGCAGTGATGAACTACACAAATTGGGCCAGTGGTTCGAAATCTCCTAAGTAAGCAGTTGGTGCGATTGTCTACAGGTTACCCCGCTGCTGAAAACGGATGCGATTGCGTCGGAGTTCAATCGAAGGGCACTAAATGGTGGAATGTGAACTGTCTCACGGTGAAGCCATTTGTCTGTGAGGTACCCACAGTCCCTTCGCCGACGTGCCCACCGCTGATTTCTGTCTGCCCGTCGACGTGGACGTACTTCGCTGACACCGCTTCTTGTTACAAGGTTTAAATTCAAGCCATCGTTGAATGGAGTTCAGGTTTTCTTTAATGGATCGTGGGACGACGCAGAATTGAATTGTGAATCTCTCGGCGCGCATCTTATATCCATTCATAGTGAAGATGAGTCTCTCTTTGTTCAGTGTAAGTGTCTTGTCACTCTTTTATGAAGCGTTCATAGCTATTGCCCAAGCCAACTACGCCTTTGATGGCAACGCTGAACACTACACGTGGATTGGTCTGCACTCAAAAGAGAGCCCAAGAAACTTTGTCTGGAGCGACGCCTCACTCGTTGATTTTACAGCATGGGGTCCAAATGCCCCAGTCGTTGATGCAAATGTAAGCGGCCAGTAAAGAGTGTAATGCTACAGAACTTGTGCGTTGTGGCCTACTTGGATCATCACAATCAGACCACCGGCTATAGTGATGAAAACTGGCTCCGCCGATGGCTGAATAGAGATTGCAAACGAAGCATGCGAAATCATGTTTGCAAAATGAAAATCGGCACTGTTATTCCATAGCTGTAATAAGCTTTTGTCACCGTATCATCCTAATCTCGTTTTTTTTCGCCTTTAAAAAGACAACTCACGTATTTCATCTTTGATTTATCTGTCCAGATTTGCTTGCCTTCAAATAAAATGAATCGATAGGACAGAAATGGAATTTACAGGCGAGCACAAAATATCAATGAACCAACCAGGGTTCAACTTGGGATCGCTCCCTGCCTGAGACGTGTGTTTCTAAACAATCGAGCTGCAGTTCCTATCAGTGCTTTCAGAACCGGCATGCAACAATCCGGATTTGCCTGCCTTCTTCTCTTCATTCCCTTGACATTGATCCATTGTGTTCATGGTTCTTGTCCAACTGGAGCAATCTACTCAGCTGAATTCAATAAATGCTATCAACTTGGGAAAGAGAATACTAGCTTCGATTCAGCAGAGGATACTTGTTATGGCGGAGATTTGACATCGGTTTCAAACGCTTTCGAAAACGCTTTCATTGTTGGTATGCTCTCTCTTGAATAATAGCGCTACCGTAGAACGCTTCTTCGACTCGTCCATGAAAACTTCTGACTTTTGGATAGGCGGAACGACGTTATTCAGTCCAGGAAAATGGGCGTGGATTGATGACAGACCGTTCGCCTATACCAACTGGGACTCGGGTTTATTAAGGTTTTACTACCGACTTCAAAGTTTTCAGGTTATCCTAGTGACGAGGACGGTGCTCAATGTCTGAGCGTTCAAGTAAAGACAGGAAAATGGAGAAACGCAAAATGTTTTGCACACAAACCCTATGTTTGCGAGGTAGCACAAGTGGAGGGTATAACCTCAGCGTGCCCAACAGCTCCAACAGTCTTGAAATGCCCCTCGGAATGGATGTATTTTGCACCAACTGATAGCTGCTGGACTTCATTTCCTGCTCTGCCCGCGGACGGTCGTCTTCTGCGAGCTCTCCGGCTGATGGCCAGTGGCCTCTCCTGC
>JAQIXL010001046.1:0-21359 GCA_034700245.1 Poikilolaimus oxycercus
ACATACGACCACAGCAGCGTGAGGCCTCTTTCGGTCGCTTTTTGCTGCAGACTTTTCCAGCCGAGCTTCTCGAGGATGATGGGGTATTCACTCGTGAAGTCATTGCTGGCCAGTCTTGCTGCATAGCGGTGTGTTCGCTCAAGAGATTGCTGAAGGCCGATCTGCGAGGGGTAGCAGATGTCCGTGCCGTAGAGCAGGATCGGTTCTACAGTACCCTCATAGACCTCCTTGAACACCCGAAGTGGCGCCCACTTTCGCAGCACTCGCGTGAAAGCTCCAAGAGCTCGCCTTGTTTTGGCCACGGTCACTCGAGTGTGCTCTTTGAAGGTGAGCTGCGGGTCGATGTGCACGCCAAGGTACTTGTAGCTGTCTACGATCTCGAGTGATTCTTCTCCGATCTTTATGTCCACGTCGAACTCCTGCTTGGAAATGGAGAGACGCATCACTTTGCATTTCTTCGGATTCAGCCGAAGCTTCAATTCCGAGAAAGAGGCTTGGATGGTTTCCATATCTGCATGGAGTTCGTCGTCGCTGGACTTAGCATGGAGAGGCTTTATGTAGACGAGATCGTCTGCATAGAGAATCACTCGAGCATTGTCGCTCAGCTGGGCTTGAGCGACACGGTCAATGAAGGCATTGAAGAGGAGGGGACCAAGGATGGAGCCTTGTGGGACGCCAGAGCGTACAGGTTCTTCCTTGCTCAGCTTGTCCGCCACACGAACGCGCATGGTCCTCCCTCCCAGGTAGCCCTTGATGAAGTTGAGGAGTTGTGCTGGTATTGCGAAGTCCTTGTGTAGAACTTCTTGCAGCAGCCCGAAGGGAACTGTATCAAACGCCTTCATGACATCGCAGTAGACAGCCACGACCTTGGAGCTGACACGCGCTTTGGAGCACTTGTCAAAGCTTTCTCCAACAATGTGCTGGAAGAGAGCAAGCGCATCAGTCGTCGACCGTCCCTTTCGGAAGCCGAACTGCACCGGGGACAGCCGAGCGTCAACCAACGGGTAGAGCAGTTCGTAGACGTACTTCTCGGCCAGTTTGCTCACTATCGGAAGGAGCGAGATTGGACGGAAGTCGGAGGGACTGATCGAGTGATCTTCTTTCGGAATCGGAGAGATCACTGCCGCTTTCCATTCATCGGGGAATCTTCCTTCTTGCAAGCAGCGGTCTGTAAGAAGTGCGATAGATGAGCAGAGCTCATCAACGCATTCTTTGAGGACGCGTGCTGGAATTCCATCTCCGCCGGTTGCTTTAGATGTTTGCATGGCTTTGATGTATTCTTTGATCTTGCCAGGATGGCACGAGGGCAGATGTTGTCCGTCGTCTGGAAAATCGCAGAGAGGGCTTTCATGCGGATTTGCAACTTTTTTGAATTGCTCGACAAGCATGTCTGCCTTTTCATCTGACGAATTTCCAACCACTCCATTCTCATCGACCAGAACTGGGAAGTCCGGACGATTTTTTCTTCCGGTTACTTTTCTGATTGAGTTCCAGAATTCGAGTGGAGAGGCGTCTCTCGGGAAGAGATTCTCGAAGTACTCCGTTTTTGCCTTCTGAACCTCCTTTCTCGCCTTTGTGCAAGCACGCTTCCACTTTGCCAAGGACTCTGGTGTTTGAGTTTTCTTCCATTGCTTGTGGGTCTTTTCTTTCTCTCTTTCGATCTTCAGCAGGTCAGAAGTCAACCACTCCGAGCAGATCTTTTGCTTGAAGGTGGCTTTCGGGATGTATATGGACATTGACTCTGTGACTGCAGCTGTCCACTGGCTGGCAGCCTCATTGATGTCTGCAGCTTCGCTGACGACTGAAACCAGACGCCGAGAGACGAGGTCAGCTCGAAGAGCTTTCCAGTCAGCCTTTCTGAACGACCACACCGTCATCGGGGAGACGTGGATCTTCTGGACAGGAACTCGAAGAGTTGTGAGGACCGGATGATGGTACTTTTCGATCGGTGAGAGGAGCTCCAACTCCCTGATGGGAAGGAGTGACTCGCTTACAATCACCAGATCGATGGTGCGTCCTCTGTGCGTGGTGTCTTCAACCAACTGGACCAGATGGTTGGACTTGCACAACTTGGTGAGTCCCTGTGCTTCAGGCGTTCCCCAGCCGACGTTGAAGTCGCCACAGAGTGCGACGTTCTGGCTAACAGTCTGCAGCTCGGCCACGAAGGACTGCAGTTCTTCGACGAAGAGCTCGATGTCGGCAGCGCTCATAGCACCAGTGGGCGACCGGTAGATGGAGGCCACCACGAAGGACATGCGCCCTTGTGTGCAGTGAACAGCGACGCTTTCGAAGCTCTCCGACTGGCACTTCAGCCTTTTCACCTTGATGTTGGAGTTGATGTAGAGCGCAACACCTCCGCCATTACGACCATTCTTCTGCCTATCAGCTCGATGGAGCTTGTAGCCATCGATGTGCAGCTCTGAGTTCAAGATGGATTTATCCAACTTGGTCTCTTGAAGGGCCAGCACATGAGGGTGGTACGTGGCAACTTTGACTTGCAGAAGATTTAGCCGTTTCTGGTTGAGGGCGTTGATGTTCGCACTCAACATCTTCAGATTCTGTGAGTGAGCTGTGAGTGAGCTTCTTGAGCTGTGAGTGAGCTTTGAGATCAATCAGCAGCGAGACAGACTTTCTTCTCTCTCCAGTAAAGCTCCCTGTGAGGAAGGCACCAACCCCAAGAAGATGAGAGGCGAAGTATTAGACTTTCACGGGGATCTGCTGACGGCCGGGTGACAGATGAGAAGAATGCGGATCAGTTTGCAGAGCCGAGACAATGGAGTCTGTATTTCCGAAAGTGGAGTGAAGGCTGTGACGGGTCAAACACGAGACGCCTTGACCAAGTTGGCCAGTCTGTCGTGGTTGAGTCTCTTTGTGCGACGCAGGATAAACAGTTAATCTATTCCACTCATCCTTCGCGGCTCCTTGTTATCAGACGACGCGTGCGAAAACAAAGTCGAGGTTGATGACTATGGTTGAATCTTTCTGAGTGTATCTCAAAAGTCTCGTTCAATTCCCTGTGAGCACATTCAATGCCACGCAGCTGCTAATCTTCATAGCCGCTAACAAAAGTAGGCTTACATTAGTAAACAAGGACGCGACAAGGAAACTCACTTTCACCAGCTTTTATTTCTGCTGCCAAGTTCACAGTTTGGGCGAAGATTGCAGCAGTTATCGGATAATGTGACCACCACGACTTTTGGCGGCGCATCGATAGTGCGAAGATGATCGAACTTGAAAACGGAGAAACTCACAGTTCATTGTTAGTCACGAGATTGCTCAGAAACATTACTCTATGGGCTTCAATGCTCCGACTTGTGGCTTTGTGCTAATCGACGACGTCTGTTCAAGTGTCTCTGCCTCAGAAACGAGCAAAAAAGTCAAACACAGAAGCAACTGACAAGAGGGTGTCCCGTTTAGCCGCTGGGGGCTCATGCACTCGAATAGGTGGAGCTGGAGGAGCTTGCAACAGGCTTTCCAAGAAAGAGATAAAAAGGCCTGCCGCAAGTGAGCAAGGGAGATGCGGTGTTTTCCGTCATTTTTGGAATGTGAAACCGTTTTCAATTCTACCTTGAAATTTTGTAGCTGTTTCGCTTTTTTTGTTTTGAATTAATCTGCGCAAATGTTGAAGAGATT
This sequence comes from Poikilolaimus oxycercus, assembly GCA_034700245.1. Classification (NCBI taxonomy): domain Eukaryota; kingdom Metazoa; phylum Nematoda; class Chromadorea; order Rhabditida; family Rhabditidae; genus Poikilolaimus; species Poikilolaimus oxycercus. Next base: position 3,634 of record JAQIXL010001046.1, read on the forward strand.
GGAGGATGCTGTGCCAGATTTATCGTTACCCACTTTAACAAACGTTTTTGAGCGTTGCAGGGCAGCGCAGATATTATTAACCACGAGGGCCAGCCCACATTGGTCGAAAGCTCTGTGACTGCGGTGAAGATGAGTTTGTTACTAGCCCATTTGCTTCTTCTTGTTGGCGGCATCCATGCAAGTGCGTCACAAGAGATTTTCTCATGATCATATGCGTTGTGTAGTTACGATCGAGTGGTATGATGACCCGCGCATAACATCAGCCTCAGGCGGTAAGAGAAGCTTTTCTAAATGTTTCTCTCTCAGCTTTGTCCTCCGATTCTGGTGATCAGGCTCTTAGCGTTTCTCCACTGTCCACAAATAATCGCCATCCCGGTTTTCGCGCCTTCCAGCCGCCTAGTGCTGCACCGAATGCACCCACCGTCGGCGTCACGAACGTCGCACAAACTCGAATCCAAGAGGTTGGCCTTTGTTGCGTGTTTTAAACTAGCCGGCATCCAGAGCGCCAACGATGTCGAACTCGTCATACCACCGTCACTACGACTCATGGGGTCTGTTTTGAGACCTTCAAAAGTTATTTCACACTCAGAAAGTCAGAGCATCTCACGCGTCTCCGTAATGCTTTCTTGAAGAAGCGACCGAAGCATCCTCGGGCAAGGTTGCGCTTCTACGTTTGATGACTTTGTTGAAGGCAAGCCGGTACGGATATTTTGGTGATCCCACCACCGCTACCATTTGAACGCAATCTAGAGGGCGTGAGAGCAAAGTAAGCTTCCATATTGAGGACAAAAGTCGTCGTAGAGCTCGACAAGTTCCCGTCGTTCCATCCGATGCTGCTTATGGTGCGGGCGAAGTTTTCAACAAATTTGATGGCTATACGGACACGCACGGAATTCTGCATAGAACGCGTTCTCGGTCGCCTTTCACAAAGCCGGGTGAGTCTGTAATCGCCGTTTGCAACAGAAGGGCGGTCAGCTCTGCATAAAGAAATACGATCTTAAGTTTTTAAACATTGACAAGATTTTTTCTGTCAGGTCTATGGGAGCCGAATCCCGACGATCCCCACAACCGAGACCACGCCAACAAGTACTGGTATCACCCGGAATCGGTCGGCGTTGACTGGCTCAATGGACAGGTGCCCTAGCTTCCAAATTTCAACGTTGGCCGTAATAGATTCAATGGGGCGCCCACCTTGCTGTACCTGCAGCGGGTGTCGGTGGCACCAATGGTTTCTCGGCCGTCCACTTTCCCACCGTCGGCACCTTTCTCGGCATTCCCGACGACTACGACTGATTGCCTTGGGGTTTTGCAACGTGTTTGTCTGCATAAACTTATTTTTCATAAAACGATAAATATTCGTTTAACAACGCTAAAGTGAGGCAGTAATAGTGGGCCGATTTGAGGTACTGCTGTTCGAAAGAAGCCGTCAAAGGTTGTCTACCACGAGTCCGAGTCGACGTTCATATTCGTGATGGCTGCGTCTGCCACGCCCGCCATGCCCACCGTGGCCGCTTGGATGGCCAGCTCTACCACCACTGTGATGATTTCCGTTGCCAACGTGTCCTCCCTGATGACCACCACGATTGTTTGAGTGCTGAACCGTTAAGAATGGATCTCACGTCACCTGGCAGATGGCAAGAGCAATATGGCTGAAGAGGAGTGCAATAAAGAAGATTCGCATCCTGATTTATGACGGAAAGACAAGCAAGAAAATTCTTGTAGGACAATTTGGGAATCAGTTTGTCAGGGACTGACGGGACCTCAACAACAGAAGGGTCAGGCGGCTTGGTAGCTATCACTGTTCGCTCTCCGGTGTGAACACGATGCTTAGTCCGTACTTCTGGGGGAGTGTGGACACCAAGCAAGCGTTCCAGGCTCAAAACATTCTGAATGAAGGAAGAATGGCGGATAGATTGATCATTGGTGATTCGTGGCTTAGTTATAAAGTGCCTTCTTAGCCAAAAAAAACGCAGAGTTCATCATTAATTGCGCCTACTGCGTTCAAAGATCTTCTAAACTCAGTAACATTAAACTAATGACTTTGCTGTTCGGGTATAAATCCTCAAGTAAGCAAAAGATTTCAACGTTCTATGTGTCTCTTGAACTCTTGAACATGGCAATATTAACCTAAGCATTTGAAGGACAAAGTCACTAATCCATCCGCGGAAAAAAATCCGTCATGTCCATAGGGCTCGGCTCGACGTCTGAAAGGAGCCTTAGAGAACCGTCGGGCGAACGCTGAGGAGCTTATACGAGAGGGCACACCTCTTATGATGACTGTTTTGAGGACTAAATGCGGCTGTTTTCGACGACTTTTCTAGGTGAAATCTGATGCTTCTCTGTCAGAGCGAGAAACATGCGCTGTTCTCATTGTGGCGTGCTTGCGTGGTACTTGTATAGCATCACGTTTATAATTCCGCCTCTTTGTGCTGTGCGCTTGTTGGAGTGCCCACTGACGGATGAGGAGGTGCATGGCCGAGAAGACGAAACTCTTAGATTCCGTAGTTTTGGGTTTCCCTCCTCCGTACTAACTGGAGGCAGTTACGGATGCAACGCAACGTTTCGAGTAGTTTTCCACCGTGAAACCAAAAAAATCTTCAGGCACCAATCGACTTTTATGTGGCAATTGCCTTTGTCGAGGCTCAAGGGCAGTTTCCAGCCGATTTCATCTGCCAACAAGATGCTACGAATGCGATCGCTGGCAAACTGTAAGCTTTCAGTTCATTCAGGGTAGAGTTTTTTAGACACATGGATGTGACTAAACAACTATTACTTGTCAACGACTGCAGTTCCTTTAGAATCTCCGTCCCACCAACGCTTTTCCAGTTGGCTGACATGTGGACGGGATGGGACATGCAAATATACTTTCCGAGTAATGACTTACGCTCTTCGTCTCGAATTGAAAGACAGGGCGTGGAGAATCCTGCCTGCTTGAGAGAAATTTGAACTTTGACCGAACCGCTGACATTTCGAGGCTCATGATTGGCACGCTTGGTAATAAGTAAGCCTACTAAGTTTGGCACATAACAAAATATTGCTAAAGGCGAGCTCGTTGCGAATGGGTTGCCCAAGCGTCGAATGCCAGTGAAGCATTTAAGCTCACCCTGCATTTTACTGGCGAAATCGATCCTCAGACTGTATTGGAGTTGAAGTACGGTGACCTCAGAATACGCCGCATGTGCTTTCATTTTTGTTATCCCTTTTACTTAGCAGTTTAAGAGTGGGCTACAATTTGATTTCCAATGATATTATTCGACTGGAGGGCCTCGATTTCACTCTAACGCAACTCACTGTTTTCGTCTTAACTTCATCTCAGTTTTTGATTTTTATAGGACTCTATAAGCCGAACAGTAAGCTCTTGGAAACTGTTACTTGAGCGTGATCATACAAAACGCTGATGACAACGATTTATGCAGATAAAAAAGAATGCAATTACGATCTTCCAACTGGCGTGGTTAATGCGTCACAAGAAATCGGTTACTTATTCATGCCGCTGATTCCACAAGACGTTGCGTTACCCGTCAAAATTCTTCCTAATCAGGTGAATCTTTTGTGCCCTAAACTTCTGGCCATTTGTGGTTGTGCTCGTGGTCGATGCGAGCCGAAGAAGGCTACGTCCTCTCACTGCGAATCTTGTATTATCAAATGGAGAACGCCGATCGAGTAATACTTCGTACAGCAAACAGAACTTATGAGTAAGACAACTGTCTGTGCTAATCGGCGTCTCTTACAGCGTTCATGATCGTCTGTCACTCTTTGTTCCATGGTACGACATGCTAACTTTCATATTGGAGACGGACGAGGAAGGCGAGCTGAGCGGGATGTGCATGATAATTCAAGTCACAAGTAAAGCAACGGCGTGGTTTGGCTTTTCATTTCCAGAATGCGCTGAGTACCGCAACGAAACTTCAAATTTGCCTGATAATGTCGGCGAGTTCTTTAGCGAAACAGTCGACTTTTTGTTTCTGCCCGTGTACTGCCCGAACGAAGCTTACTATTTTACGGTAGTGAACTTTCATCTATTTCTGAGCAAATACACATCAGATAATAAGGACTGAGGCCGTGTTCTTCGAAGCCATAATAAATTACAATATTCTTCCGGGCGATGTGATGACACTTACGGCCGGCGGCAGTAACTTCTTTCAGTTGGACTTTTATTCTTACGAAAGCACATTGTTAGAGTGGAACCGTTGTTAGCAACTGAGTGCTTGGACACTTGCCCCGACGATTATAGATCAACTCGCACGGTATTTTACGGTGACTTCCTCCAATTCGAGATGCACTCGACCAAAGCAATGTTTACTGATAGCATTGCCTATGCTTTGCAGTACTTTGATCTATTCATATATGCTCATCCAGGTACGTCGAGTTTTTACCATGAGAGGTTTCCATGCTGCAGTCACTTCGATAGTAGAAACAATCGAACTGTATGAATTTTATGTCCTTGGCCTTCGGCATGCGACGGAAGTCGAAAAAACGCATACGTTTCGAGCAATGCAGACGGAGATAGCTGAAGTTTTCATTACGGCCCTGGCGTATAGTCCTGAAGCACTAATGTACACGTTCATCTTCAACGGAACTTTGAGCTCTGGCAAGGGCGCTCTCGACTCGTATGCAATCAATATCAAAGTGTTTTTACACCGTGCACGTTGCAGTCTTAGTAATCATCCACCTACCGCAAAATGGGACACGAAAGAATTTTCTCGTATTCAGTTATGTCCAAAAGATTTGCTTTGCTATTCGTATCTAGTAGTTACCTTGGGACGTAAGTCAAGTCCAATTTGTTTATTAAAAATTCCAGTGATCGATGGAGTTAAAGTCACCCCTCTTCAAATGCTTGATGACCACAGATCACTTGAATTAAGCAGAGGTGATTCATTGCTCATAGCTTCAAATGATACGGACCAACGTCGCGGTTTCATTCTTTATCCGCCTGGACTTGCATTTGAAACTTGCAAGCTCGAACTGGACAACCCGCAGTTCGGAGATCTCTTCGTCAACGTTACGCTCACGTACTTAAAATTTCAAATATTTTCTCATTTTCTCGCTACTTCACAGATGTTCTCCGAAGCCAGAAAATGTCCAACGTTTTCTTTACATCAGAACCGACATTGTCCAAATTCGTTCTTTCAGCAACGCACAAGTATTTATCACCAGAAAAGGTTTGGGGTTAATAAGCACATTGAGCAAATAATGTTTCAGCTTTAGAAGTTGTGCGTTTCGGTATTGGCGATCGCGGCTTTTGGACGAATGCTCAGCACCCGCTCTGTTTAGCTATCCCATTCTCTAGCATCATGACGCCATTTGCCTTGACGTTCGAATTCGCCCACCTAAAATTGCAAAACTCGACATTCATCGCAATAGTTCTGAGCTCCTCCGCGGATCGAACTATTCAACATGTGTACCGGATAAGAAAGTTACAGGATACATGGTTCAGAATTTCTGCGAAGGATGTCGGAACGCTTACAGGATTTTGCTACAACGGAGACGGACCGTTTGTCTATTCCCTAAAGCTTGGCGAACTTCAAGATAGCGAGGAATTCATGATACATTATACTGCCGTAGAAAACACCGACTGCATTGACAGCGTTACAGAATAAAAGTTTTTATTTTTGTGCGCATGAAAAAAATGCTGGTTCCTACAATCCAGTGATACTGATGAAGTAGCGGTAAAAGTTTTCCGAACTTCAGATACCAACCATGCCATTCATATCATGTAAGACCTTACTAATACTTGGTCATATTATTCTTCCGTCGACTAGCATACTGACAATTTCATGCAATGCGACTGCGTCCATATCAATCTATGAATCAAACTTTGATGTGATAAGTCACGGCTATCCTGCTTCTTTGAACTCGGTAGGAAACGTTGGTTGCCACCTGCACATCGAGGTAAAACACTAGTATTCCGACAGCGCGTTTAGTCGCTGACTGGTCAGTGTGACGTAACTTTTGTTGAAGGATATTTTCCGTCGGGCATATTGTTCATTTCACCGCGAGAAACGTCCGCTGTCATTTTCATCTTCTCATTTCGCCCTTTCCTGCAGATTTTCTTTATCAAAGCCCCAACTTGGAAATTATGGATTGTCATGGCCGTCGTTTGATATTAGTGCCAATCCGGCACCTGCCGTTTTGTGGACGGGGTTCCATCTCACCTTCCATTGCTACAGTTAGTTGCTTTCGGCAACAAATATCAACTCTTATGTCTTATTTGAAGCCTCAGATCCAGACTGCACATTTAACGACTCCACACTATTCGTCGAGCCACTATTTTCGCTATTCGTCGTTGCCCAATTGGGTCAGGTCAGTCGCAATGCCGAAAGGTCTGGGCGCAAATGAAGAAATGATCTCTCAGAACAAACTACTTCGATACGTCACCAAACGCAAAAAATCTTGCACGCAGCTCCTCAGAAACGACGGCAACAGTTCGGCCCTTCAAATGCGATTATCATCTTCAAACAACTTCTTCGAAAAGCGGCCTCTATGTTAAGATGAAAATCCTTTTGGCTCCCGCAAGTCAGCGTCAAAATTCGTCGATTGCTTTGCATAGTCAATTGGATATCCAACTTGAATACAATGGCACGGTGGTCCTTTGCTTCAAGTAATGAATTTCCTTCTACCTTTAACTCTCCTGTTGTTAGAGAGCCGAATATTTGGTATGAAGTGAGCTATGGAGATCTGGATTTTGCACTGGAGCCGTTAATGGTGACTGCCGAAAAGTCCCATTTATTCGATCTACCGTTGGTATTGCTTTTCGTTGCAGCCTTTCCGAAAGCGAGGCGTAAGTTACACTTTAGACAACGAACGGTTCATATATTGTAAAAGAAAGCGAATGCAATTATGAACTCTACGAGAACGAATTAACGTGGAAATCAGGAAAACAACGCTACGAGCCGCTCAGTCCTCTCAAACCATTCAACCCTGCAATGCCGTACCTGTCCAACCAAGTAATTTAAAAATCAATTTTAATATTGAGCGACAGAACTGTCAATGGCATGTGCTGATACCCAATGCCAGTCAACTACTTTTAGTGTTTTATGAACTGGCCCTCTCAGATGGGGACGAATTCACTGTTGAGCTAGACTCGGAACCTCTAACTGTGTTGGTCCAGCTCTTTCTTTCTAGCCCGACCACTTGCAGGGGGCAAAAGGGTTTCGCCGAAAAGGAAGCTACGATTCAGTGGTTGACCGACGAAGTCGATTGGTCAGGAGGAGTTCACTTTACTATGGAAATGATTGGTGATAATAAGTACATGCGTGGCTAACAATAAGCATTAGATTGTGAGTGTTATCGGTGGAGCATTCGCGTACTGGAACTTGGTCATGACGAAGTGGATGTGATCTGGAGCCCGGGCAACAGTAACGAAACGTCGTTTCGCTCCGATTCATATTGCAAAGCCCTGCAGTGTGAATGGAATGTATGTCAGACCCAACTCTGTTTATGTCCGTTCTCAGCGTTCACTTGAAACCGGCGGCAAATTCTTTGCACGAGTAACCGGTCGCTTGGCACAAGACGACGTCCTCAATGTCTTTGACGAGAACGAAGCGCTATTGTTGAGGTAGCGTTGCCAAAATTGCAAACACTTTCATAGTTTCAATGAGACCTACTCAAGTTTCGAAGGCGTGCTATCCACAAATATCATCCGCGTTGTGTTTGCATCGTCAGACAACCCAAACTGCAGCATTGTCATCGATCAGCTCTATTTTATTTTTGAATTGCGGGAGATGCCAAGTTGGTCCACTAATAGAAAGATGATTTTGTCAGACAATATTGCATCCCCAACAAATGTGTCCCTCTCGGAGAATGGGCTTATCTTCTCAGCATCAATTCTTTCTGCAAATCTTTCACTAAGGATTGTACTGCCGCAAGAGAGTAGGATTGCTGTCTATTATGCTTCCCTGTATGAAACGACCGAGTACAATGCAGTGTTGCTGGATTTTTTGGTGTTTGACAACAAAATGAAACCGCTTGGAAGGTACGTCTTGCACTCAAACTCGAACGTACGCGTTTTAGCCTTAGTCAGATCTTTGGTAAAGGAAACGTATCTCAGCCTCAGAGCTATTCTCTTACGGAATCGGTGATCTTAACGCGTCTTAGACCAGCATCCAACATGGCTACGTTTTCGTTTGATCAACTTTTCATAGTTCTTAGCAACTGTAATTCCATCGCTTAAACAAAGATAGACGATTCCAGCAAACGTCGGACAATGGTCTCCACCACCGTTGGAGTACATTGACGGTGCCGGGATTGTCACATTTATCAGCGACGAGGTTCATCTCGTTGCTGCAAGATCAAAGCGAAATCGCCCCTCTTTGGGGTTCTATGCTCCGGATGAAGAGTTTCTGCTAACTGGCGGAGATGTTCAATTGATTTTTCACTTTATCGGTTCCGAGCGAGAAGATCTTGTTTTTAACAAGTTAGTTAGTGTCTTAAGAATTGAACTCGTCGCGTTCAGGACTGTGCTATGCGAAGGACGGCGGATATTCTCATTACCTCAGCACATCGTGGGCGTAACACTTTTAAGCACTTTGAGAATGACAATCATATTTGTGAGCGATTGTAAGAGAGACGTTTTCATTCACGATGCCATGAGACACAGTTGATTTAACGAAAGAGCTGGTGGCGGACACGGAGGCGTTTGAATGGCGATCTGACGAATTGTCTAGTGCACTCACTGCCAGTGGAATCGTACCATGGTTTCCCTTGTTGCTCACAAATGGCTCGACTATGTGCACTCTGGAAGAATTCTCGCTCTCGTCGACGTCTTCCCTGTATCTTCTTGTCAACAGCGAGGAAAGATTTGAGTATGTTCAGCCAAACAGAGACTTGTAATCTCAATTTAGGTTGAGCTCCATAACTACCAAGCTTTCCTTTCCATCAAGTGGCCGTTTCGAGCTTATCGCTGAACTGATCCCAACGGACCGATTTCGCGTCATCATGCGTCTAACTTCAAATGCTCGCTTAGAAACTAGTTGTGTCAACTTTCTGATTTTGTTCTGGCTGCTTTAAAACTGCAAGCAAAATAACGTTCAGCATCCACTCTTGGGCGATTGTTTTAAGCAATAACTCTGTGTGGCAATCTATGTTAAAAATTTCTTTGAAGACAGACGTGGAGTTAAATATTTACTGCATCGCCTGCTTTGGTATTGCCTGTAGCGCGCTATCTTTCTGTATGGCAAAAAAAAAGTGCCGGAGATATCCTTGGACAGCTATCTCCGACCAAAAAAACTAGTTCATATCCGGATGACCTTCACGGTTTTTTGATAGAAAAAAAAACTCAAAAACTCAACAAGAACTATTTTGACTCCTTGACTAAAAACATTACGTTTGGCGACACCTATCCAAAAAACCGTCGCAGTTTTCCGGATATCCGGATGACCTTGGCGGTGAACCGGATAGAAAAAAACTAGTTTGCCAAAGTTATCACCGCCACTTTTTTTTGCCATGCAGAAAGATAGCGCGCTCTGTTGAGATTCAATGACTGCTGTCGAACAAGATCGACAATTGAGGAAGGGTTAAAATTCTTAAAATCGGTGAGAGACTTAATAAACGACACCCGGCCAGCTCTCCATGCCGATGGTAATAGCTTGAGCGAGAGCCTCAATGGGCGGCAGTGCAACCTGAATTTTCGTTTCTTAAATTCATTAAGCCAGACCTGTTCTTCAAATATGTATAGTCCAAAAAGGTTGTGCAAGAAAAGACGGATTCTGTTGGCGATCTGAACATCTTAGTATATCAGAGTTGTTCGAAAGACATGCATGAATTAGAGGTTCCATCATGGCCGTTGAGTGCAGGACGGAGTGACAAGAAGCGAGGATGTCGTTGACAACAATCAGGCCAGTTGATGTAACCGGAGCGTACACGCCGCGCACAGTCGTGAAAGTCTTGTTGATCACTCGTCTCTCAATCAGTTGCATGTTCTACAGAAACTCGGTGAAGCATTATCTTCACAAAGACTAACCTCGTCTACTTGGTAGAGGCACTCGCCGATTTCCACAGCCATTGCAACGACCGGCGCAGTGAAATTCCAAATTCGACGACCTAGGTACAAGAATGAACAAACATGGAAGATATCATACCGCATTGCTTCTTGAAAATGTAATGCATCTGGCTCATAACAAGCGAGTTGCCATCTTCCAGTTCGAAACGTAGAAATTCGGCAATAACAGTGGGTTCACGGTGAACGAAGGAGCGCACCTAGACATGCCCATCAGATTTTGTAATGAAATCGTATAATTCAGGCACGAATCTCTGCAAACTGACTGGAGCAAAGAAGAGCGGCTCATATGGGTTCATCGTGAGGACGAGATCGCCCACTCGAAGTTCATCCATTCGTTTGAAGACGCCGTCTTTCACTCGCACCATGGTATCACCAGAGAAGCAAGTCAGCTGCAATACAAGTCTTAGCCGCTAGAGATGCCAGAAACCGCCGTTCCATCCGAATTCTCGCCAATGGCAATAACTGGTGGCACAGGGATGATTTCACCGCCGAAGATTCCTTGCACCTACAGTCAATAGCGATTTGCCAACCTAGTAAGCAAAACAACTCACAGCAGGCACGAGCGGCTGCTGGACGAAGGGTTGCTGAACAAACTGTTGGGCGATTTGATTCGCTTGTTGGATGCCCTAAAAGTGAGCTGTTGAAATCCTTTCGGATAATCTCATTGCTAAGGAAACATGTCAGACCTGCTGCACTTGATTTGCCTGGTTCACGGCTTGCTGCGCTGCATTGTTAGCCTGGGCATTGGAGTTAGCGTTGGCATTTGAATTGGCGTTCGCATTCGCATTCGCATTCGCGTTGGCGGCGGCGTTGGCTGCAGCGTTCGCTCCACTGGCGCCGTTACCCGCTGCTCCACCGCCACCGCCACCACCGATTGGCACAAAGGGCTCCAGGCCGTTGGTAGGCACAATGACTTCGGTGATGATGAGATCAACATCACGCGTCTAAACCATCCGAACCTCAACGAATAATGATTCTACCCAGGGACCGGTTGCATAAACGAGCACGAAATGTCCATGTTTGTGGAACTTGCAGAGATTCTCTCCGAAGTATGCCGTCCGAAAGATGAAATCCACCTAAACCACAGTGTTTCGTGTCGTATCAATGATAACCTTGGACACGACGACTTCATAATCTGCCCTGTTCTTGTTCGATATGCTCGTTTGAATCATCTGAAAGGCATTCAATGAGACGAGAAACGTTAGACCTGTGCAACGTTGGACAAGTTGCCTGTGTCACCACCACCCATTGCGGCAACCGCGTCTTCGGTGAAGACGTCGAGGGTCTGCTCTTGTAGCTTTGGACTACAACAAGGAGCACCTATATTGCTCTCTTTAGAAGAGCCTCACTGGGGATCTACCTTCATCGCTCATTAGGCATTGCCCAGTTTCTCGAACCTGTCGCTCGCCGGAATCACTAAGGCCACCGCTTCCGAGAGGATGCTGAAAATTTATTGGTCTTGTCAATGGAGCTTACTTGTACGGGATGAGCATAAAGGAAGAAGAAGTAGTCATCAATCTTAAATTTGCAGGTGAAGTTTGTGATGCTTTGGCCATTGAACGACAATCCGCCTGATGAGACAATTGCTTCGAAAGCCAAGCCGAAACGTTCTTCTGCGCGTTTTTGCATCAACTGAAGATCTAGAGATGCTCGAACTGTCTCACCTTTGATAGGACCGACAAGGAGTAAGTATCCCAGTAGTCTGCCTCTTGCAGCAGTTCGTCGTAGGACGCTAGCATCACTTTGAATAAATCGTCATTGCAACAGTAACTTCCATGCGGTGGGAAATGGACCTAAAGCGCAGTCGTACCCGGTTTAATACAGCAACAGACAGCGACTCCAGAGTGTTTTCCACCTTCATCTCGCGTCTTTTCCTTGATGTGACTGACACCCGTCCTCTCAGTCTCCCCATCACTGTAAGTCTCCTCTAAAAACTCTCAATGTAAAACACTGGCATCCGTTTACCAAAGTCCGCTTCGTATTCGGTGGGTGCTTGAAGCTCTGATTATGCCTCTGTAAAGAAACATTTCGGAAGTTTTGGTACCGCTTTGGAAATCATCGGCAACACCGCCGCCTTGCTTCAGCTGCTTTGAAAAGCCACCAGGAATTGGAATAACGTTTTCTGAACCTTTTGAGCCCTTTGCGCAAAACTTCTCACCATAGTCGACCTCAGAACTTGGTAGGACTGCTTCAACAACCTCAACGCCCTGTGGTGAAATTGTGTTTTGCGCCACGTCGTCTTCGAAGATTGAGTCCTCAACCACCAATCTTCTTGCTGCACGAAGTCGCTTGCTTCGAGGAATTCCTTAAGAGCAGCTTAAGGAAGGAAAACAAAAGGCACATACGAATGTCCCGATCATATTTTCTACTATGACTGATCTGCCGCGCAAAGCGTCTTCGAAACTCCTCCTTCGGCTTCGTTTCATCTTTCACCACTGACAAGATTTTCTATTGAATGCTACATACTGTCACTGGATTCCACAGTTGGTGTCGTTTCAAAAGTCTCATAGACGACATTCACTTGTTCGTTGCCCTGATCGTCATCGTAGGTTTCTGCCGGAGCCCCGGTTCTGCGATTGTGTTTACTTCTCCAAAGGAAACTCACTCATCGTCGTATTCAGTTCCGCCTTCCTTCGCCTCGTAGTCTTCACTTCCTTCACCTGCGAACTTCCTTCTTTGCTGTTAAGCACAGTCTACCTAAGGCGTACTCCTGCGCTTTCGCTTCTTCTGTATCATTGTGAACCATGTTACCGCAGACGGCAAACAACGGATAGCCATCGGCCGAGAGTGGAACCTGTGTGGATGTTTTAGTTGCATTAAATCATGCACCGGGAAATGGTCTGCTCGCTCAGCATCGAGCCCACGACCAGACTTCTCGCCTAAGGGATCATCATCACTGACATGAGCCAATCTCTTCTCTTCAGCAATATTGAACAGATCATACTGCAATAGGAAGAATCTTCAGACTAGAAGTGAAAACCTGAAGGGGTGTCGTGTAGGAGAGCATGTAGAGTCCCATGAACTTGTACTTGCAGGTCCAGTTACCAAAGTGCCAAGTTGGTGAGACCGCAAAGTCGTCAGTTGAAACAATTGTTTCGAAGCTCATCTTAAAGCGAGCTTGTACTCGATGTTGGATTATCTGAAAGCCCACCAATTACACACAGAGTCGATGTGGGTCTGCTTCGATTTCATTTCCAATCTAACCATGCATTCAAATGTCAAATCAGAAACCTTACCCTGGCCAGGACGCCTAATTGTGTATAGTCAAAGAGCGCATTCTCCAGCATGTTGCTGAAGGCACGTTGCATCGTTGCGTAGAGCTGACCACTGCAGCAGCCTGAATTGTTATTGTATTGTCTTGATTAAAAGCCTCGCCTCCAGGATTGCAGGTCAAGTCCTCGGGGATGTCGTTTCGGTCGATTGGGTAAAATCTTCCCGGTCGAGTACGTGAGTCAACAGCCACACCACCACCCTTAAAAGGCTTTCCGGATTTGAGTTCTTTACATCGTCGCCCAGTGGATCGTCGTAGCTCACACTGCCCATTCGAAGCTCGTCTTCAATGCTCGACACGTTGTGCTGAAAGGAACATTTCACAATCGGCAACTCAATATGCTTTCCCAAGTTTCACACGATTAACACGAATGCACTCACCTGGATGGGTGTAGCGAAGGCTAAGACCCAAATACGGTCCGTCGGCAAGTCTCGTTTTCGAAGCTCTCGTTGAGTGAACAGCCTCCGTCTGTCGTATTTGCAGGTAAAGTTGCCGTGATAGTTTGTTGATTGAGCGAAGTCTACCTTCGAGACAATGACCCGAAGCTCATGCCGAATCTCCTTTGAACGAATTGAAGAAGCACCTGAGCCTTGAGATTTCACCGAGTAGGTTACCCTCGAAACGAAGCCAAGATCATCACCAACAAAGTCGCCACGAATCTCGAACTCATCGAAGGCCGTCTCCATTGCCACGAAGAGCTTGCTGCTACAACACTGGGAGACTGATCACTAGTTCATTCAAGTCCTTGACAATACCAGCTCTATCGCCATTGCAAGCTGTTCCCGAAGGTAGTGGTCCAGTTCCCGCTGACTTGCCATCAGAACGATCTCGAGCCAGCGGTTCGTACACGTCAATAGCTGCCAGCTCTTCTTCTGTGAACTCGTCGGTGATGTTATACTGCAAACTCGCGCATTTACAATACCTGTCCATCTAGTGATCGTTTTGAGTTCGAAGGCTTTGCGCCGCAGCAGAAACGCCGAAAAATGTATTCAGCAAAGTGCAAAAATAAAACTGCTGCGTTGTCACCCTTCTCTCGTATTCACCGGTCATTCTCCTTCTTCTCTTTTTTTTCTATCCTCGGCGTGCTCCAGAGATCTAGGACGTGGAACATTTCCCCTCGTAGCCCGAGCTTTTCTCCTAGGTGAAATTAATCCTAAGTGACTTACGCCTTGGTCGGGGGTGGCGTAGATGAGCACGTGAACGCCTTCCTGTTTGAATTTGCACGAATAGTTCCCATGGTAATACGTCGAGAGGGCGAAGTCGTGCTTCGAGACGATTGCCTCGAAGCTGAGGTCAAATCGATACTGAGCTCTTTGCTGGACCAACTATATCTCACGCTTCTCCTTTGTAGCGTCTATGCTAACCTTGGCCACGGAGCTCAGACTGCGGTAGAAGAAGTGCCCGGTAGATGCCAGATTTGCGAGAGTTTGCTTGGTCGCCGACCACAAGGCCGTATTGCAGCACAAAGCGTCGCTAAAAGTGATCTTTGTTCCTAAAAGTTCGTGGTGATTATTAAACCGGCATACCATCGAGAGCTTCTTGGCAACGCGGATCATGCCCCTCGGAGTCGATTACAGCCGTTCCGTTGCTTTCCGTCGCTGAAATACAATAGTAGTAAGGTGTTACAAGCTATGTAGCGTAAGCAAAGTCTGAACCTTCGAGTTAGGGACCCGAGAAGTCCCCCCAAAGGAAGATTTCATTCTCTGTCTGAGAAGTTGAGCAAGAAAACAGAGAGGCAGAGGGAAAGGGGAATGATTGACCCAAGGACAAAGACCAGTTCCTTGTGCGCAGGAACATGATGCAGATCTTTGACACGATGGAAGCAACGTGTATCATTGGTGATTAAGAGAGAATTCATTTTTCTCTACTTCAAGCCGAGAAACTAACTTGTATCCGGTATTTGTGTGACGGCTTTGTTGCCCACTACAATATTGCCAATGAGATCAGGGTTGAAGTCCGGCGGCGGTTGAATTGTGTTCGCTCTTCCAGGCCAGCTGTCCAATAACTAAAAGCTGGTCATTTTACCGATAACGAGGAAACTTGCCCATTCCGCCTCTGAATTTCGACCGACTGTCTGAACCATGACGTCACGAACGGCTAGCAGATTGCCATAAACGTCGTACGTGAGAAGCTTCGGGAACTTTCGTCTTTGTGATGCGGGAGTGAAGAGACTACAAATTGAGTTTCATAACATAGTGAAGAGAGACCGATTCGATGCTCTCGAAACAGATACGCCAGTTGCCGACGTCACTCGCGTTACTGCTTCTTCTTGACGAAGTTGACGAATGAAAGGATGCGGCGATGCACCGGGGAACGGTGGTGCAGGCGTAACGCCAAACGGCATACTGCAGCGGCGTTTTCATGTCCTTCTTGAGAAACTCTTACCCCAGTGGAGGATTCGCAATGGTGGGAATTTGGAACGAAATTGTCGTCATATATTGAGCATTAGGGGCTGAAGATGACTTACAAAGATCGAAACGTGAAACAAATACCTGGTGTGAAGGCGTCACGCACCTCTTTGTCACGGAATGACTCTGCTATTTCGTGCGCTTGCTGAATTGCATTCGGCGTCTGAAATAACTATGTAGGCATTTATGGAAGAAACTTACTTGAGGAATGCCAACCGATGGCTGAAACACGGGTGGAAACGGAACGTTGTTGAACGAAAAAGGGAAGTGCTGCGAAGTGACCAACGTAGCCAGCCAGAGTAAGGCCGCTAATGGCGGACAGTTTGTCATTTCGCCGCCGCAATACTTCTTTGAGCGGAATCGTCTTCGGCTTCTAAACTCTCGTTTCGTACGCGGAAGACTCATGTCGTAGACATCCACGAAACGCGCACATCCTCTCTTCAACTCGACGGACATTGGAATGAAAGGACAAAATCGAGCTTCCGTTCGGTCACTCACCAACATAAGACAGCTAGCAAAATCTACGTGCGACAAAGAGTTGATGTTGGTTCATAAAATGGTACACGTATCGGTTTTTTTCATTGGGAAACAAAAACGTTAAATGCTGCATAAGACAAGCTATCGGTCAAACGAGGCAGTAAATGTCAATCGTCTAAAGCGCGAGCGCGTCGTCAAAGGACTGACCTGCGACACTGACTAATTCGAATCAACTGTGTGGAGGGTTCGTTGGGGGGTCTCACCGAGCCCTCGACCGCCGCTTGTGAAACGTGAAATCTCGCCTTCTCGGATCTACAAAGACCGCAAAAACCGGAGGTGACCGGGGTAGTCACCTTCGTTCTTCCCCTAATGTGTGAGATAGGGCCGAATTAGTGAAGATATGTTGCCGGCAGTCGTCGCTCGCCTGCTTCCTTTTCCCGAGCTCGCCAGCCCACTTGTTCTTCTCTTTCCTTTTTATCGCCTCACCGTGAATCTCTCTGGCCGTTTGGCCCACGAGAGACCCCTTTGCTCTGTGTGCTTGAACCAGAAACATCCGTCTATTCGAATCGCATTGCCGAGAAAAGTAGCTAGTCGTATGTCTCCCCCTTAGGGGATTCGTGTGCCTTGTTAGGTATCTGTGTTTTGATCTTTCAGAGCAGTTTTTTGTCTCGAAGCGGAAACATTGCGGTGAAAAAAATTCTACGTGTGACAGATGCAAAAAGAAACACGGCTGCCGACAGTATATGTGGATGCAGAAAGAAGCAAAAATAGCATCGCTGCTGACAAAGCGAGAAACAAGTAGATGACCACCCGCGACGCTCCCTAATTCGAATCAGCGCCAGGGAGGGTTGAAGAGGCTCAATGCATAGGCAATGGCTCAGTTGACATCATTGGAACCTGAAACACGAGCCTTCGAGGGCGTACGAAGACCGCATTAACTATACGTAGTTGTAGTCGACTGTGTTCTTCTCATAGAAATCCGACGGAACAACGTCTGGCTGCTCAGATCAACGTTCTCGTTCTCTTGGGTCGCGCTCACTTCTCCCTTTCTCTCGTTCTCCGTCTTTTGAGTCAACGTCGTTTGAGATGGCCTCCTGATGGGGCCGCGCTATTAGCTAAGTTGCATGAGGCAGAGGGCACTCATTCCTCTTCTATGCCTCTCGCATCTAAATGTAAGTGTCCGAAAGACATAGAACTCATTGAGACTGAAGGTATGCAACATTGAAAATGGTTATCATCAATGTCTATTCACACACCACAATCATCAAGCTGAATATCAGTATTCTTTGCATCCAGTTTATGGCATATGGCAAGTACAGGAACATTCACCTCGCTTCAGACCACGGGTCCTACTGCAACCGCTGTGACACTAGCCGTATCAGGACATGAACGTGTGAATTTCACGCCAGCAAACAGACCGACGGGCATGTTTATGTGCGCATTTCAAGGCACAGCAGCAACGTTTCAACGCCTTAGAGCAGAAGAAGACGGGTATTTCTATCTCGATAGAGGCCCAAAGGGCGAGAAAAGGGAGAAGTTTCCTTTGGTGATGAAGCGAGAAAAGAGCGTG
>JAQIXL010001047.1:0-21353 GCA_034700245.1 Poikilolaimus oxycercus
GTGGTAGAAAACGTTAGAACATCACAAAATAGAAGTTAGTGAATTTCTGTTTTACGTTGTACAGAGAAACAAAGAACGCGGGAGTAAACTTTCGCACTTTAAAGCGTGTCTCCCATCGGACCGAACGGTTTGACTCGCCGTGTTGTGGTCATTTCTCATTTGTGCTGTTTCTCTTCATTTTGTTCCTTTTCTTTCGTTTCATATGCCAATCGCTGTTGTCATGGCAAACAGAAAGCTGCGTAGACAAGTCTCGAGCGTTTTAGCTAGCGCATAGATATCAGGGTTATGTTTCTCCACTGAACTTGGCTGATTCACTGGGGATCGCAAAATACAGCCCGAAACGTTTAGTCTGGACGTCCTAGTGGATGTGAACGGAGGGTGGGGTATGGTGGCGAGGGGCGAATATGTCTTTCGCGGTCGACTTCTTTGTCTTCGCCTCCTCGCTTTGATGCCCGCGAACGGCGCTCCGCCCAATGTGACCCCTTGTGGACAACGTCGCTTGCGAAAGCGGCGAGCCGCTCGCGTGACCTTGGTGGCTCTCTCTTACCACTCCATTGCCAGGGTGAGTGAGGATCTCGGTCCGCGAAGATGTCCATGTCCCGCGCTCGGCGACGTCTTCTCGATTCTCAACTCGCCGAGTTCGGTCAAGATCTGGATACGGATGTCGTCTGCGAGTACCTGCTGGCCAGAAACGTCTTCACTCACAGCGTAATTGAGAGAATTCGCGTATCTTTCATTTTCATTTCCGTAGTTCGACTTTTTATGAGCCTTTTAAGATTTGGCTTTTAGGAAAAACCGAGAGGTCGAGCTCAGCGAGTTGAAACAATATACGAGTTGGAGCGTCGCGGAGAATCTGCTTTTGACGTTTTCTTCCAAGCTCTCGTCTACAGTCAGCAGGAGCATCTGGCCCAGCTGATTCGCTCAGAAGTGTCGCAGGAGATTCTTCAGGACATGTGAGTGGTTGGCCTTGGCCTTTCTCCGGGTTCCAGGTGGCACCCGGTTGACACCTGCATCCCCCCTTCACAGACAATACTCACGCTTCTAATTGCGATCCATTTGCAGTGAGAACCGGAACCATGGACAAACAGTGAAGAATCTCAACAAGAAGACTGACTCAGGTACCGTAGTAAGCCATTTCATTTTGAGAGCTGTATAATAATGAAGGGGTCAGCAGCTGAATTTGTTTTTTTTTCAGGCGTCACTGAAAGGCGTCTCTCCGAAATGCAGCAGATGGAGTTGCAATCCGAAGATGAAGTGTTCGAAGGTCTTGGCATTTTGGAAGATCTCGAAGTTGAGTGCGTCGACGGGAACGATGCTCTCGAACATTTCACTCGTGACCGCGAAGGCGTACGTTCTGCTTTGTTTCTCTTTGAGTTGCAATTGTTTATCCTTTCAGATATATCCAAACTTCTCCTCTCCGAAAGGTCTCGCACTTATCATAAACAACATGAAGTTCAGCAGTATGCCTCAGAGACAAGGCTTGTTTCTCAAACTTCTTAGAGTAAAATTGTTTAGGATCGGATGTTGATGCCACAAACATGCATCGTCTACTGACGCAACTCGGCTATCTTGTCAGAACTGAAACGGATTTAACCGGAAAGGTAAAGTGTCTAGGATCATCAGTGGATTTTTAAGGAAATGCTAAACTGTCTGCAACAATTTGGACAAGAACCATCTCAAAGAAGCGCCTCCTCGGCTGTTGTTGTGGTCCTAACACACGGCGAAGAGGACGGCCTGCTCGGTGTCGATGAACATCGAATTCCCGTTCACCACTTCACGCATCTTCTCAGCGGGAGCATTTCTCCTTATCTTAGTGGAAAGCCGAAACTTTTCTTTATTCAAGCTTGTCGAGGCGGTGAGTGCGAAAGATTCTTCATTCTTCTTTTTTTACAGACCGTCGTGATTACGGTCATGATCACCCTGACGCCGGTTGGAATCTGTTTTCATGTGTGGGCGTTGGATCAGGTCGCCCGCCGACGGAGAAGAGACTTCCCGAAGCAACCGACTTCCTCATCGCATATGCCACACCACACGGCCACGTCAGCTGGAGGAACTCTCTGAAGGGCAGCTGGTTCATCCAGTCAATTTGTGAGGCGAGTCCTTTTCCTCTATTCCGTCTTTCCTTCGCTGCCGAAGAATGACAGTTATGCGAAACGGGCGTTTACATCAAAGGACCTGTTGATTTGTAGGTGTTTGCGAAGCACGCGAAAGAGAAAGACATCAACGACCTCCTCACTCTAGTCAATTGTCGAGTGGCCGAGGTCTACCAGACCGTCGCCAGAAATAAGCAGGCAAGATTGGTCTCGGTTCACCATTTCTCTTATTTCAGGCTCCCGAATATGCGAATCGTCTTCGTAAGAAGTTCTTCTTCTTCCCAGGCGTCTCTCTGCCCTTGTCAACGGGAACATCAACGATGCTTTGAACCAGTCGTACAAATGGCGAAGAATGATCTCTGAGGTTGTCTTTCAATTGATTCAGTCACTTTGTACCAATGAGCTGTACCATTTGGGGTTTTCACCCTCTTCCGTATTTGTGTTTGTAGGTTCTGTTTATAGAAAGTTCTGCTTGTAGTCAGCAAATGCGTGTGTTAATCTCTAGACAGCTTGTGTAACATTGGACGTGCTCGAGCAGTCAAGTTCCATTTCCACAGTAGACACGAACAGAATCAGGTGTTTCGAGGCTTTCGTCACTGTGGGTGGAAGACAGCTGACTGTATATAGGCCGGAAGGGGCGGGACAAGGCATTCTGCTCCTCGGACCATCATGCGGACCTTCCTTCTTGGTCTTCTTCTTCTCATCTTTGCCGTCGCATCTGTCAACTCTTTTCCCTTTGACATCGAGGTGAGAGGCTTTGGTGCTTCTTCAACTGGAAAGGGCTGTGAGTAGTGTGGAAGGGGCACGAAGCATCTAGAAGAACGCGGTTCGTGAAAGACGCTTTCTTTTTAAAAATAGAGGCGAGCTTTCCCTCTTGAAGCTAGTGATGAGCTGAGATGTTTCTCGTTTGGCTACAGCAAGCACGACTTGAGTGCGCCTTTCGCTGTCGAAGCTTCTCAGTTTTGCAATCCTCTTCTATTTCCAGAGAGACGTTTGCTTTTGAGAACCTGGGATGCCTCTGAAGGATTGACTGAAGACTAACGAGCGAGATTTCAGACACGCCGCCTCGCCTTTCTGTCGATGCCCACACAGAAGCAGTTCCAACGCTTTCTCGCCCAACTTGCTCCTGAAGGCAATGGGCCGGCAGACGAGAGAGGAAGCATGCTGTCGAGGGGTCTCTGGTAGAGACTTCAACTAATAAAACCCTCCCACTTGGCCTTCTTTCAATGCAATTCACTCTTGACTGCAAACCGCGCTAGATTTCTATGAGATGTGTTGAGAAGGGCGTGGGAAGGGGAGAGACGACTATCTTGAGACTCCTCTGTCCAGTCGACGTCGTCCTCGTGGAGGAGACTTCTAGTCGACTGGAAGTTTTTAACGAGAAGGCCGTGTGCAGACGAGAGACGCCCTCGAGGACAGACCTGGAAAGGATGCTCCGTCTCGCCCTTCTCCTTCTGCTCCTCCTCGAGAAGAGTCGAGTCAGTTCGCAACGTCTCTTGAAGGTTTGTCGACTCGTTGTCCCTTCTGTCGAAGTGTCGAGGAGACTCGACGAGCTTCATTTCTGTGTCTCAGGCATTTCCCTCTTTTCAGCTGGAGGAGGGCGGCGGAGAGACGGCGCTCGAGGTGCAGCTGCCAGCACAGGATCAACTGCAGAGTCTCTTCTCCCGACTCGCCAAGTCGCCCGAGTCCTCGGAGAAGGACCGCAAGCAGATCTTCTCTCGCAAATTCTGGAAGTGAATCTCGAAAAAATTGCTTCTTCCACGTGGTGATAAAGTCGCTAGCGTTGAGGAGTTTGTGAGATTGTGTGGAAGGAGAATGAAGACTCTCGGAAGTGGAGACGGATGCTTTCAGCGGTCGAAGCCTTTTAGCGGAGAAGCCTCCAAGATCCAATCACGTGCTCGAGTGCGTCGACAAAGTACTAGTAAGTCTTAAGATTCTCCTTCTTCAGAGAAACACCAAAACATAGAATCCACGTTCCCTTTTCCTATCAGAAAAGAATCCTACGTGACGATTGAAGACTTCTCAGAACTTCTCTGAGCACTCGATTGTAGGCGGCTTCTTGTCATCTTCCTTTCGAGTTGTGGCAGGGCGAGGCGTCATGGGCGACCTCGAGATGACGAGAAGGCAACAGGTGCTTCAAGACTCTCTTCCTTCTGCGTGCTCCCGTTCCCTCTGCCCTTCAAGTTCCCTCACTTTCTGCGTACAGCCTCCCCCCCCCCTTAAGGCCAGCTGACGAGTCCTTCTCTTGGTCAATCTCTAGGACTCGACTCCACAGACACTCCCACCATGGGGAATCCTTACAAGGACATCTTTGAAAGAAGACTTTAATAAAGATCGGGGGAAGGCGCGCGCTTGAAGCGAGCGAAGGCCGCCTTCTCGAGTTGCTCGCGGTCGTCGGGATGCGCGATCTGCCGAGAAATGCTCCATAGAAAAGAGAGAAGAGATGCCTGGATGAGGGCGTGCGCCCTCTGTGTGAAGGTCTTGCCCCAGAGCTCGGCGATGCCCCACTCCGTGACGACGAAGTTCACATGGCCCCTCGTCGTGATCACTCCACTTCCCTGAAGAGTCTTTGTGAAGGAAGAAGAGGGACCTCCTTGAGGACGGGCACGATCTTCGGTGTTCCTCGATGTGTCCTCGAAGGAAGGGCGATGACGGCTTTTCCCAGACCGTCCGTCGCCGACGAGGCGCCGAAGACGAAGTCCACCTGGCCGCCGAAGCCTTATCAAAGCAGATTGAAGAAGAAGAGAAGAAAGAGGAACCCGAGTAGAGCCGCGTGCCGATGGAGTCGGCGCAGACTTGACCCGTGAGGTCCACTTCGATGGCCGAGTTGATGGCCGTCATCCGGGACTGCGCCCTCACGACATCCACGTTGTTCGTCCAAGACAAGGAGTCGAAGTCTGCAACTCTTCATGAAGAGGGGAGGAGGAGAGAGAAACGAACGGAAGGCGACGTTGTCGTCGAGGAAGTCGTAGAGACGTCGACTGCCCACAGACATCGCCGCGACGACGCGGCCCGGGAGGACGCTCTTCCGAGCGCCGGTGGCTACGCCGCTCTCGACGAGGCCGACCACGCCGTCTCCCATCACTTCGGTGTGCACGCCGATGTCCTTATGACGGCCCAAGTTGGCGAAGACGGCGTCGGGGATGTTGCCGATGCCTTCAAGGGCCTTGACGGGAAGAGGAAGACACGAACCGAGTTGGATGGTGGCGCCGTCGTCGACGAGGTTCTCGGCGATGAGACGACCGATTGTGGAAGACGCCTCGTCAGCCTCAGCTGCCAGATGGCCCTCGAAGATGGGCGAGCGAGCTTTGACAGCCGTGTCGATGTGAGAGGAGTGGAGGAGGGAGCCGCCGAAGGTGCGCGGCATCCACGGGTTCACAACGGCTGAGGAGTCTTCTTGTCATTGAGAGGGAACTCACCAATGATGTGTCGACAGTACTTCAAGGCGTCGCTCGTGCACTCCACAGCCGCGCCGAGGGAGCAGAAGCCGTGTTTGTCTGGAGGGGACACCTACTTCTTCCTTTCCTTCACTCAAAGAGAAGACTCACTGTGATGAAGGCGAAGTCGACGGGGAGACGACCGCTGGAGAAGAGGCGTCCCGCCTCGGAGAGGAAGATCGGCATCGCATTCCCACGACCTGACGGACGAAGATCTTGAAGAGAGAAGACGAACCATCGGCGAAGGCTTCTCTGCTTCCAGACCACAAGAAGAGCGGATGCGGACGGATCTTTCCTGTCAAGAACTCCTTCTTGAGAATAGAGACAACCTTTGAAGCGTGGTTCGTGCCAGGGGACGGGGCCGACGAGGATGAGATGAGAGACGAGGACGTTGTGGAGAGACGAGTCGCTGTCGGCACGGGCAGACAATGCCGCAATCAGGTCCGTCGGTGTGCCCGCGTTGCCGTGCACCAACACCCACGAGTCTGTCACTTTGCATGGAAGGAGGAGAAAGAGACTTGAGCTGACGACGGAGACAGCTTCCTCGGGGGAGACGAGACGAGGCAGACGATGGCCGGGTCGAGGAGCGAGGAGATGGCGAGGCGCGGCGACGGAGAAGCGCCGGGCGCCGAGGCGAGGAAGCAGAGGAGACAGCAGCAGCCGCAGCGACTCCATCGGAGCGGTGACCCGCCGCTGCTGGCGAGAGAGAAAGAATGACCTGCGAGGAGAGAATCATATCGGAGAGCGACGAGGCCTCCTTCTTTATTCTTCTGCTCAAACACTCTTCAAAGTGGTTACTGCCGTTGGAGTAGAAGAGGAGGACGTGGAGTTGTCGGACTTGGACTCGAAGAACTTGCCGAAGATGGCCTGGAAGGCTTCTTTCGCCTTGAAGAAGAAGTGGATGAGAGCGTCTTTCGCCTCTTTCAATAGAGAATCTTCATCCTTCGTTGTCTTCAAGTTCTCTTCTTTGAATGTCACTCACCGTGGTTGAGGGCTGGTCCCCCGAGGAGGTGGACGAGGGCGAATCCTGCAAGCGACCTGTTCACCTCTGACCTCTGTCGACCGCCTTTATGGCGCCCGTAAAGTCAACGAAGCGCGCTGCAGTTCAAGCGTGCGAGGACAACCTGCGGGGCGACGGAAGAGGTGGCGGGGGGAGAATCGCTTTGCACCGAGATGACGCTGAGGGCGAGGATGATGAGGACGAGGGCGCGCATTTTGAGACAGCGAGCTCCTTCGATTCCTTTCCTTGTCGAATCCCAAAGTGCCCTGTCTGGATTCCCATCGTTTCCTTTGGCAAACCGTGAGAAGCGAAGCTTTCAATGCCCTCCCCCTCTCATTGCCTCACAAAGGCCTTCAACCATAGGCGAGCCCCAGCGCTAGCGTGTGCATGGTGCAAAGGTAAAGGGCGGGACTCGTAAACCGGCCATGGCGGTTCGAGTCCTGACAATGGCCGATGACGAAGAAATTATCAGTTCTGCTTCTGAGTGGCAGTGACGACTTTCATAGATCCTACTGAGGTCGCTTTTGCTCTCTTCTTCCTCCCTTCTCTTTGCTCTCAGAAGATGATACAGAATTGTTTATGCTTCGCATGTACACGTATGAGACAAGAGAGCGGCTCTTCAAAGGTGAATGAAGCCTCCAACAACGACGCCCTCCGCCTTCTTCGCAAGATTCGAGCGAGAGCCCGTGAGGTAGACATCGCGGTTGATGGTCGTCTGGCAGACGGTCTACAAAGGAAAGAGGGATTCGTCGTGGAAGGCTCCTCGATAAGAGGCCACTGGTCACCCACAAAAGGCATCTTATCTCGGAAAGAAACGTCAAGAAAGAGCGGGCTGTAAACATGAGACCCGTTGAGGGGAAACCTTCATCATCTCTATTTTTCCCTTTCTTGTCCTTCTCCACTCTTCCCCGTCAACAAGCACGAACCTCGGTCTGACCGAACTGCTTCACGGCGGGACTTGACCACGGTCCAAAAGAGCGGAAATCGTCAAAGTTGGCGGGAGACTCGCCCGAGACGCCCTGACCCAGGACGTTCCAGTACCTGAAGAGAGAGATGCCTCGAGAAGGAAGAGACAGACCAGAGATTGACATTGGTGAGAGAAGCCCAGTTGGAAGTGATCTGATTCCAGTCATAAGTGTTGGTGTAGATGCCGGGTTGAACTCCATTCTGGGCAGCTCGATTCACGAAGCTCGAGATGAAGTTCGTGTTCGTGGAGGCGCTGTTGGGCCAGTTCACTGGTGATGTCACCTGCAAGTGTCTCTTGTTGAGAGAAAGAAGAGAGGAAGGAACCTGCAACCAGATGGCTCTAACAGTGATGCCCGCGTTCTTGAGGGCCGTGAAAGCCTCGTCGAATTGTTGGTAGCCTTGCTTGGAGCCCGAGGGCTGCGGCGTCACGTAGACCTCGACGCCGAGGTTCGCGTTGTACGCGTTCTGCACATTGATGCAGCCATTGTTGTCCACGACGCCGCCGTTCTGAGGGGCGTACACTCGCACGAAGGCGACCGCGTAGCCATTGCTGCGGAAGCAACTGAAGGTGTTCGTCGTGAGCTGCGCCGCCACGTCGAAGGCGTACGAGTATTGAGCCTGGAAAGGTCTCTCTTCAGAAAGAAGACAAACCTTGTCGGAGAGGACAATGGCGGGGGCCTCCTTCTTCTCGTCTTCCTTCGACAAGAACACCACGTTCTCCTTGTACTCCGCGGGCTTCTGATCAGCCGGGAAGGAGAGGGCGACAGCAACAAGAGCAGAGAGTACTAGAAGCTTCATCGTTATTGGTTTGCCTGATTGGCTGTCCTTGTCACGGTGACAACGCTTATATTCCCCTTGGGGCAGTGCTTATCAGTGGACAGAAGAGGGAGTGAGCGGGGATCGCCGACTTCCGGCGAGAGACCACAACAGACAAACAGCGTCTCTTTCCCCCACGCATTTTACTAATCCTCACATCATCCAAAGAGAGAGTCGTCTTCGGACTGAAGAGTGGTCAGGGGGGAGGGGAGTGGAACAAATCTCTCAATGAGGAGGGAGACCTCTTCCAAGTCAGCTCAGTCGTCGACGATGAAGGAAGATCTTCTGGTGCGCAGTTCCATCGGAGTCTCCATTCTCTCCCTTATTCTTCTCTACAGGTTCGTGTGCCTTCTCCTCGAGAAGCCTTCCAGTTACTTGCCCCTTCTACATCACAAAGTCTCTTTTATTCACGCGTACAAGAGTGCGCAACTCGAAGTCTTTGAGCGTCTCCGCAACGAATTCAACTTGGAAACTAGAACTTGGGTAAGAGGGAAGATGTTCAAGGAACTCTTTGAAGAGGAAAGAAGAAGGCGGTCGACGACGACGGCAAGTGGAAGGCGGCTTCTTCTTCGATGAATTCTGTCTCTGCGAATTGGTGAACGAATGTCCCTTCGGGGCGCCTGGAAGAGTTGGTTTGTCCAGAGTTTCGTCTCCATCAAATCTTCCTAGGGTCTCCGGGCTTGGACGGAGAGGCAGGCGTGTCTGGAGCCCCGGGACTTCCAGGCGAACCCGGAGTCGTGCCCTCGGCGTTGTCCACACGCATTGACGGATGTCGCATTTGCCCGTATGGACCGAAGGGCGAACCGGGAACGGAAGGGGCGCGCGGTGTCGAGGTCGGCGTCTTCTTCTTCCATCAAAAGCGATTCGCTTCAGGGCGCACAGGGACGACCCGGTGAGAAGGGCGTGAACGGGATGCCCGGGGCGAAGGGGGAAGTCGGCCCTGTTGGAGAAGAAGGCGCTGAGGGACGAGCAGGCAAGGACGGTGAGCTTCTTCTTCTTCTTCTACAGAGACCGATATGCAGGACTGGCAGGCTCGCCGGGAGAGGACGGCGTGAAGTGGGTGAAGGGACCGACGGGGCCGATGGGCGAGTCCGGTGCAAGAGGACCCCTCGGAGAACCTGGACCCGCTGGTTCCGATGGTGTGCCTGGAGTCGAAGGAGGACAAGGAGAAGAAGGCGACGTCGGCGATCCGGGAGAGGAGGGAGGACGAGGTGAGGGAAGGAGAAGGGAAGGACAGAGAAGGGCAGAAGGGGTTGCACTCTCAAGTGTTGTTGCAAGAGATGGAGAAGGGCGATGCCCGGCGGGCTTTTTGTCCGAGTTCCAGACGGGTGGCGGGTCGTCCGTCGGAGGTCGAAGCAAAGATTGGATTCAGGCGACCTCGACCAAAAAAGGCGAGCACGACCTCTGCTCGGTTCTCGTTGTCCGCAAATAGAAGAAGGGGAAGAGGAGATGAGAGGAAGGACTGAATGTTCAGGGCCGGCTGGCAGCAGCGGCCCTTCGGGACAGCCGGGCTCTGAACGCGGCTACTGTGGCTGTCCGCCGCGCTCCTTCGCCTCGCGGGCGTCCGACCTGCTGGAGGCCGAATAAAAGCGTCGACCCTCGACGACCTTGCACAGTTTCTGGGAGAAATTCAAATATTTGCGCGGCTTGTGCCCCCTCTGGACCTGCGACAATTCCCCTGAAGGTCTCTTCCGCGCTTTAATCCGTTCTGGATCACTTGGTTACGGTAGTTTGTGAAGAGTGATGTGAGAGGAGTCCGGAGAGACGACGACGATGGACGACGAGGGAGGGAGAGGGAGAGGGAGAGGGACGAGTCTCTCGAGGAGGAATCTATGTCAAGACCCGTACAAACGAAAAGAGAGAAGCGGCATGCAAAAAGCGTCTGTCCCTTCCTGGTCGACGGACCCTCGAAATGCTCTTGGCCAGGTCAAAATCGGCATAGTAATTAGTGCGAGGTGGTCGACGACAAAGGCAACTCGACACGTCTCCGCCCTCCTCAAGCGTCCACTTAATTCCGCCCTGGTGAGATGCCGACGGGAGACTGTAGAAGGAAGAGGAGGAGGGGAAGGGATGAACTCTGGGCAATGGCTGCTCCCATTCCCTTGCCTCTTCTCCTCCTTCCCATGGCCGAGGAAGGAGGGAAACTGTTCCGTGCGCATGAGAGCCTTTTCGCAGTTGTGCGTGAGCGCCGAAAAAGGACTGCGCCGCATTTGAGAATCGCCAGGAGGTCAAGGTGTCCGCCGCCTCCTCACCCCGACCCCTGACCTCTGCTTCACAATGAGACGAACAGTCCGGATGCCCGCAGTCTCCTCCTCCTGCTCCCCCTCCCCCTCCTCCTCCTTCTCCTTCTTCTTCTTCTCAGGATTCCAATTGGATGCCGTGTTTGTGTCTCGTGGATGGATGTCCACTTGGACGCGTCACGATATTTGCCGCTGTCACGACTTCCGAGGGGCGGCCCGTCGCCCGTCCGCCGTCCCCGTTCCTCCTCGCCGAGGGTCGACCATCCACTGTCAGCCGTGGACGGTGCCCGCTTCGTCCTCCCTCCCCCTCTTCCCTCGTCCCTCCCCTCAGCCTTCTCTGGCCGAGGAATCAACACGACTCCTTTGTGAGGGCATGGAAATGCCGTGTCTTCGCCCTCGCCCTCGCCTCTCTTCACTCGTCCTTGTCGCTTCCTCCCCTTCCCACCTCGATAGCCTCTTCCTCTTCCCCGCCATCCTTTCTTGGTCACCTTCCTCGGACTTGTCTTCACCCTTCAATTTGCCTATCCGGGCAGAGCTTCTCAAAAAAGTCTTGGGTCTTGGGGCAATTAGCAAGGAGCGAGGGAGGCCCGCCCCCTGACCCTCACCCAGTTCCCCGTATGTAAGGCGTGGTTGGATGTTCGTCATTGAGCCCCGTTTGACCCTCTCGAGGTTGCAACTCGTGCCAGTCCCTTGCAGACAGTCGCCATGGCTCGTCCCCTCCTCGGCCTCCTTCTCGCTGCCGCCGCCGTCCGGGCCACGCAGTCGCCTGCACTCTTCGACAACGGCATCTCAGGTAAGTCTTCGTGGGAGGAGGCAGGCAAGGGGCGAGGGGGTCGCGGCCTTCCTCCTCGCTGACCGATTCCAGTAAAAAGAGTACAAAAGAGGCTTGGACAGCGACGGTCGCGGGTCGGAAATTAAGTGAGGGCAAGAAGGGAGGAAGAGGGCATGGAGGAGTCTTGCAGAGGCACCCGAGATCGAATGTGGCCATGGAACGATCAGAATGAAAGTGAGGACGGCCCATCAGCAACCCTCGTTCATCTTCGCCAAGGGGCATTTCGGCAAGGAGGGCTGTTCCTTCTCCAACGCCTCAGAAGCAGACTTCAACTTTGATGCCTGCAACATAAATCGAAAGAGAGAGGTGAGGAGGATTGAGAGGCGCAAGAAGGAGGACTTAGGTGAACCCGCGAGGAATGGCCTACTCCATGATGGTCATCGTGCAGTTGCACCCTCTCTTCATCACCAAGGTGGACAGAGCTTACAATGTTCGCTGCTTCTACATGGAGGCGAACAAGGCCGTCGGCGCGGAACTCGGTGTGAGGTGAGCCTCGTTGGAGACCTTGAGGAAGGAGGGAGGGGGGATGAGTGAAAGGCCCGGGGTTCTTGACTCGACGCCGCGAGGGGCTCCTGACCTTGCCCGGCACTTCCATCACTCTCGACGAGGCATCCACCGTCGTCTGCACTTCTTCTTCTTCTTCTTCTCCTCTCAAAGGCTCTTACAGCGACCTGACGACGGCCGTCCTCGAGCAGGGCCACGCCATGCCGCAATGTGTCTACTCCATACATCGAGACTCTGCGAATGGACCAATCGTCAAGTTCGCGAATGTCGGCGACTCCGTCTACCACGTCTTCGATTGTCCTTCCGACGTCTACGCCATGCTCGTATGCTTTCTTCTTCAACAAGAAAAGAAGCTAGAAGAAGAAGAAGAAGAGTACAGAAGAGATTTAGGTGCATTCATGTTTCATCCTCGATGGAACGGGCAACGAGCAGAAGGTGATTGACTCGGCCGGGTGAGTTCTCTTCTCTCTTCAATGGAGGCTGCAGATGTTCGACGGAAGAGTACCTGATGCCCGAGTTGACCTACTCCTCGGACAGAACTCGCGCCGTCGTGGTTCGTTCTTCTTCTCTTTTCTCCTTCAACTCGGCAACAGGCGGCGAGTGCGTTCAAGTTTCCCGACAGGACCTCCGTCTACTTCAACTGCCAGATCAAACTCTGCTACAAGACCAACGACGACTGCAGCACCTTGACTGTGAGTGTCGAGAGAGAAAAGAGAAGTTTCTTCAGCCTCCGAAATGTGGCATCGAAGCGGTGGAAGACAAGAGTCTCGAGAACGAACTCAACAACGACCAACTCATCTCGAGCACGACGGACAAGACGCCGACGCCCTCTTCTCTTCTCCCTTCAAGCATCTCCTCACAGACGACGACCACAGCCCCCTCCACCACGACGACAGCCAGTCGAACTCCCATCACTTCGAGATCGACGAGACTCTCATCCAGCTCTGTCACCACCATCGCGCCCATTACCACCACCAGCACCGCCACAACAACAACTTCCACGACGACGGCTGCCTCCTCTCCATCGACGGAAGCATTCACCTCCACTCAACCAGCGTCCCCCTCCTCGACTGTCTCGGATGTCACAACGAGAGTCTTCTTGTCTTCCACAGAATCTCTCAGCGAGTCGACCATTGCTGAGAAATTCGTCAACGACTTTCCCACACCGACGACTTTGAGGAAATTCATTGAGGACAAGTACAAGAACTCGGAAGTCAATTCTACTCCAAAGGAAGAAGAAGAGGTGAGCAAGAGGAGAGAGAAGAAGTTGCAGGCCGAGGGCTCGGGTCTCGAGATAATGCAGCAGCCACGTGCTGAAGCCTTGAGGAAGGGAGAGACGAGCGAGGCGGAGCGAAGGGAGATCAAGAGGAGAGAAGCCGACTCGGGCCATGTCGACATCGACATTTCCTCTCCCGAGATGACCATTGTCGACAAGGATTACGGTAAGAGAAGAAAGGGGAAAACTTGGCTTGCAGAGCTTCCCGAAGCTCTCGCTCAGAAGGAGAACACTCGCAAGACGTCTTCGTCTTCACAGCCCGCCTCTGCCAACTCGGTGTGTGTCTCGTTGGCTGTCTTCTGGGCCTTGATGGCGCTCTTCGTCTTGTGTCTCTTCGTCTTCGCCTTCGCCTTCTTCCACGCTCAGCGACGACAGCACACCTTCAGCAAGTTCTGACTCCTCCTCTTCCTTCTTCTCCCTTGGCGTCTCTCTTTCCCCGTGTACTGGTCATCGGCCCGCTCGCCAGCTCGTCCGCTGGTGGCTCTCGCCTTCGCCTTCTCTCTTCTCCCTCTCATCTCATGCATTTCTCTCATCGTGCCGAGTCTCCACATTCCTCCGACTAAATAATAAAAAGGACTATTCACGCTCAACCAACCAATGCACACATGTTCCCGGGTTCATTCAGGAGTTTCAGACCGAGAGCAAAGAGCGTGTGTCAAAGTGCAAGTGAAGGAGCAAGATTTAATGCCTCCCCGCTTCGCCGCCGGTGGCCGCGTGTTCGCCCAGCCGCCTCTCGGACTCCCACAAAGCCCTTCCACCAACAAGCGCCATCTCCCAGAAGAAGCGCCTCTTCCTAGAGTGAACAGACGACTGTGTAGCGGTGGCTGTCGCGTCGCCGTGCACGTGTCCTTGCCCCTTCTCTTGCCTTCTCCCTTCTCCCCTCCTTCCCCTCTGAGCAACACGCAAAAGGTGCGTCTTCCCCACAAAGGCCGTTCATCGAACAACCACAGCTGATAGCGGGACGCGCGAGTTCCGATGGTTTGGAAGTGGCAGACCCGCCTCCTCTCCCTCCCTCTCCCCCCTCCAGTTCTTCTTTTTTGACGCTCCAATGTTGCCTTTTCAGCACGTGTTCCTTTTGTTTACGACCTGTCTCCGCGCCTTTCTACTTGGCATTCTCTATTTTGGTTGATCGAGAGATTTTGAAGAGTTCAAGTGAAGAGATGAGACGAGCCTTGGCACAGCCCTGGCTAGGAGAGACACGCCGACGACTGTCGACGGCGGCGTTGAAAAGATTGACTCAGCAGGTGCCGGGCAAGAAGACGGCTTACGTGTCGGCAGCCGAGGCAGTCAACCACATCCCCTCGGGTTCTTTCTTTCTCTTCTCCAACTGATCCCTGGGTGAAGGAGCATCGATCTTCGTGCACGGCACGGCCTCCACCCCGACCGAGTTGCTCGTCGCTCTCTGCGATCATGCGGAGTCGAGAGACCTCCGTCACATCCGCCTCCACCACATTCTCATGCAGGGACCTGTTCCCTGGACTCAACACAAGTTCCATGGTCTGACTTCTCTCTGAAAGACTCTTTCTTCAGAGAGAATCCGTTCCAACTGTCTCTTCATCTGCGGGGGCATGCGCAAGGCTGTTGCTGCGGGTTTCTTCTTCTCTTCTATTTAAAGAGAAGGTGCAGGCACCGCGGACTATGTTCCGGTCTTTCTCTCGGACATCGTGAGACTCTTCGAGGAAGGCGCCATCAACCTCGACTACGCTTTCCTCACAGTTCGTTGTCTTGAGAGGAAAGAGACTTGAAGGTGTCTCCTCCCGACGAGCACGGCTTCTGTTCCCTTGGAACGAGCGTTGATTGTGGCTGGGCAGCGATGCAGACTGCAAGGAAAGTGATCGGTGAGTGCTCTCTAGTTGAGTGGAGCTGCAGCCCTCGTCAACCACACCATGCCACGCACCTTTGGAGACGGCATCGTCCACAGCTCCAACTTCCATGCGATGGTCGAGACGTCGAGGACCATCTACGAGAAGCCGCCGGGAGAGTCGGATCCCGTGGAGACGCGCATTGGAGAGATCATCGCCGAGAACCTCGTCGAGAACGGCGCCACAATTCAGATGGGTGAGTGGAGGGAGGAAGGAGAAGGAGGGAGCAGGCATCGGAGCGATCCCCGACTCGACTCTCGCTGCGATGAAGAGTCACAAGGACCTCGGCGTGCACACGGAGCTCGTCTCCGATGGAGTCGTGGATCTCATCGAAAGCGGTGTTATCACCAACGAGAGGAAGTCTATTCTGCCTGGAAAGGTCTCCCTTTTTCTAACTTTCTCATCAAAGCCGAAATGTGTCCAAATGAAAGAAGAAGAAGTTGTAGTGTGTGACATCATTCGCCTCGGGTTCACGCAGATTCTACGACTTTATCCACAACAATCCCCTCTTCCGTAAGTCTTCTAGAAGAAAAAGAGAAGGAGTTGAATGCAGACTTCTCCTCAGCTGGTTGGACCAACTCCGTGGAAGTGATCCGTCGGCAGCATTGTATGACAGCCATCAACTCAGCCCTCGAGATCGATCTCACCGGGCAAATCGTCTCGGACTCCATCGGAGAGAGCTTCTATTCAGGTCCGTCTCCTTCTACTTCTCCTCAGTCTTGTTGAAGGCTTCGGAGGACAAGTTGATTTCATCTATGGCTCTTCTGTGTCCGAAGACAAACGGGGCAAGGCGATCATCGCCATTCCTTCTCGAACCAAGAAGGGTGTCTCCAAGATTGTCGCTCAGTTGAAGCCGGTAAGTGAAGGAGAAGAGAGACAAGAAGAGACTTGAGGGCAGCGGAGTGGTCACCACTCGAGGCCATGTCAACTACGTCGTCACCGAGTACGGAGTCGCTCAACTCTGGGGCAAGAGCATTCGCCAGCGAGCGCATGCTCTCATTCAGGTTCCGCATCTCCTTCTCTCCCCTTGAACTCTCAGATCGCGCATCCGGAGGATCGGGAGGCGTTGGAGAAGGCGGCCTTCTCGCGACTGCGAGTCATGCCCTCGGCCACTCCGTGAAGAGGCTCGAGAGTGGCGGCATAAAGCTTTTCCTCTTCTCTTGCCTCCTTGCCTCGAGGGGCGGGCGGACGGGGGCCGGTCAGTCCGGTTCCCCCCCCCCCCCCTCGCCTGTAATGTGTGGCGGACGATGGAGTCAAGTGTCAAGTTGCGGTCACGCCCGCCGCTTCGTCCCTCCGGCGGCCCGCCGAGGCAACTCTCCGATTTCACTCGGCGACGTCCTCTTCGCCTTCTTCGTCTTCTTCCACTTCTTCGGCGCCTTCGCCTTCGTTCTGAGCACAGCGAGGGTGCTCTCTGTGTGCAGTCCCGTGGCGGAGTCTGGTCCCCCTCCCCCACCCAGGCCCGTCGCTGTCTCGTCGCCGTCTCTCCCGGCCGCCGCCGGGTTTCCCTCTCCGGACCACTCGACAGTCCTTACAGACGCCTGCCAATTAGGCTTAGAGCTTAGCGTGTAGGAATCGCCTTAGGGCGTCGTGTCGTGACAGCGGCTTAGTCGCGCCCTCTGCGCCCCTTCTCCCGCGGCCCTCGAAGCGCGAAGAAGCGCACTATGATATTTGTGCAGGCGCCTCCTCCTCGCTCTTCTCCTCCATGTTCCTTGCTCGTCTTCACCTTCTTCGGCTTCATTCACCTCCATCTTCTCCATTTGTTTACTTATTCGTGTCGATTTGGAGAACTCGACTGAAGGCTGACTCAGAGCTTCTTTCTGCCTTCGCCCTCTTCAAGGTGGTTGCAGCTCGCGCACGAGGACATTCCGAGTCGCCTCTCCTCTCGCACGGCGGGCCGACATGCGCCGGAGTTGATGTCGGCCCTCCCCCTCTTCCTCCTCGCTGCCGCGCTCCTTGTCCAGGTTACTCTTCTTCTTCCTTTTGAAGAAGTCTCAGACGTCTTCCGCCTCGTCGATCTTTGTTGACTGGTCGACGGTGCCGTTGGCGCTGCAGGTGCCAGTTCACTCCTTCCTCCTCGAATATCGACCTCCCGTCGGCGATCCCCCGAGTGGCTCGACCATTCCAAGGTAGTCGAGTCTTTCCTCGACGAAGTCTTCTCAGGGAGAGCACTCGTCTTGTCATCAATGCCACCCTCGCCGCCACCGACTACTCCATCCAAGTGACGGCCGTTCTTGTCGATGGACAACGAGTGAATGTGACAACGAGATCTGTGCCCAGCAGTCAGTCCCCCCCTTCCCTCTCCAGTTCCCTTCCCCTTCCCCTTCTACATTCTCTTCTTGTGTTCGCTCTCGAAGTGACCAGTTGGAGAAGAAGATCGGATGGCGGGCTTCCTTCCTCTCTTCCCTCCTCCACTCCATTCTTGCTTTTTAGGCCCCGAACCGCCGATGCTCGACTCGATAGTGACAACTGAGAACGAGGCGACCATCTCTTATTTTCCTCCAGAGGGAGAAGACCTCAGCTACTACATTGGTCTGTCACATGAGAAGAGAAAAGTCTTCAGAGTATTTCCCTGTGGATCGCGAAGAATATGCGAACTTCGTGGAGACACGGGCTTCTCTCGTGAAGCTGCGAGGCCTCGACCCCCAGACGGCCTTTCGGTCTCTTTCTCTTTCTTTCTCTTCAACACTTGTAGATTACGCATTCTCTCCGTTTACCACGGAGTACCATCCGCCAACTCCATCGACACGACCTTCTTCACCAAAGGTGCGAGAGATCCGGAGGGAGAAGGGGAGGGGAGGGAGGGAGGGCGAGGCGAGAAGTGTCTCATGGGGCTGACGGGGTTGTCCAGTTCGAGACAAAGCCTCTGTTTGCCCATGTGTTTTCGGGCCCGTCATCGAGGCTTCGATGGCCGCCGTCGCCCTTCTTCGAGTACCAATTCAGCGGCGAGCACCAGAGGAGAACTTGCAGGCAACGCCGCCACGGCCGAGGCGTTCTCCATCAAGACTCTGCCACCATTCTTCGCCCTTCAGTTGCCTGTCACAACCACGACGGCGACGTCTTCAACAGAGAAGAGCCGAGAGGAGACGATGGAGGCCGAGGACAAGGGACTGCCGGTAGTGAGAAGCACGAGCACAACGAGTGTCCACTCCACTCCTTCTTCCTTCTTCTTCTCCTTCTCTCCCTCCACTTCCTCTTCCACATCTTCCTCCGCGAGCACGAGCACCCCTCACTCGACAACTACGAGTCTCGCACCAACAACTCCCTCTTCTAAGGAGACGCAGTCTGTCGAGGCCGAGTACAGCGCCGAGGAGACTGCGAAGCCCTCTCGCTTCACGGTTCCTGCCGAAGTCTCGCTGCCCGCGAACGTGGTGCTCATCACGGCACCGCCTCCCCCCGTCTCCACTTCTACCTCCACTTCCACCACGACCACCACGACTTCTATAATAACGGAAACACCGAAGAGTTCGGAAGCTACAAGCACCACAAGAAAAGTGCCGATGTCTCGACTCTCGAAAGAGAAGGAGACGGCTGATGATCTGGAAGAGAGCGAGGAGAACGTCGGCACCAAGGTTCGCCTCACCCTCTAAGGCACCGAGAGTCTGAGTGGAGTGCTTCTAACTCTGTAACACCCACTCAAGACTCTACAGTAACATCAGGGAATGAGGGACTCTTGCAGGAAGTGGAGATGGAAGGCGGCGAGGACGGAGACGAATCTCTGCCTGCCGCCTTCGCTGACTACGGCGAGCCAGCGCCCGTGTATCTCTCGGCAGAAGGCAAGATGCTTCGGTGAGTGGGAAAGGGAGAGGAGAAGGAGAAGTTGCAGTCTCGAGTGGGAGGTGGAGGAGTCAGCTCTGTGTGACGCCTTCATGGTCAACTACACGGTCCTCTCCCTCTCTCGACCCAAAGTCTTCACAATCGCCACAGCCCAGCCACAAGCGGACATCAAGTTCTTCCACAACCACAGGCTACAGGTTCGTTCCTTGAGAGAGAGGAGAGAAGGGTTCAGATCTGTGTGTTCTGCATGTTGGAAGGAGCTCTCTCGAAGACTTGGTGGGCTTATCGAATCGCCGACCTCAGCAGTTCGTCCCTTTTCCTCTAACATTTCTTCCAGAACCAACACCCGTGAAGAAGTTGCGAGTGGCGGCAGCGGAGACGGACGAGTTCTACGTGTCTTCCATCACTCTCGACTGGGATTGGCCTCCCTTCCACGACTTCAACTTCTATAAAATCGTTGTTTCATACGCTAAGGGAAAGGTGTGTCACTCCTTTTAGATCCCATATTCTTGGGCGTTTTTCAGAAGTTGGAGAATGCGAAGGATTTGGAGTTAACAGAGGTGGGACCTTTCAAGGTGGACAAACTCGACCCGACGGAACTTTACACTCTCACCGTCAAGAATGTCTCAATAGAACTCGGACTCTCGAGTCAAGCCAAAGGAGTCCGACAGATGACCCGTGAGTCTCTCTTCCCTCCTGCAAGTCTCCAGCTCCTCTCATCTCTTCCACTCTTTATCCCGGACAGATCTCCTCCACGGCCATCAACATCAACTTTGGTGCCTCGGACCCCGAACAAGGTCGCTTCGACTCCTACGAACTCGTCTTCTCGGGCAACTCCAAGAACATCACGAAGAGGATCAAGATGGACGAGGAGTTGGTCCTTCTTCCTCTTCCTCATTCTCTTCTTCCAGACGTTCATTCACCTTTGCCAAACTGATTCCTGGCAAGACATACCACTTCTCGCTCTTCACAGTCTTCCAAGGAATCCGAAGTCGCCCCGTCATCGCCAACATCACCACCTGTGAGTTGTTGAGAAGAAGAGAGAAGTGTTGCAGACCCGTTGAAGGTGAACCGATTGTTCCCAGTGATGGGACGGGACTACGCCGTCCTCCACTGGGACATCGAGAACTTCGCCGACAACGACGTGCGCTTCCGTCTCAGCTATGCGGGCACTTCCAACACCGGCTTCCAGTCCTCGAAGACGGTGGAGTTGAAGAACAAGTCCAAGTTCCGCTTCGACTCCCTCAAACCAGAGACCTACTACACCTTCACCATCATTGTCATCATGGGACTGGGAGAGGCGGAAGCCGAGAGCGAGAGCGAGACTGTGACTGTCTACTTCGGACCTTTGGGTAGTTTCTATCTTCTCTCCCTCAGAGACTCGAATCTTCAGCCAGAAGCGTTCCCGTGGTGAAGCGTCACGGAACGAGAGAACTCGCCGTGGAATTCGAGAATGACCCGGTGACCTTCAGTGACAAGAACGGCGTCATCAACAACTACGCCGTCATCGTGACCGAGAGTGTCGAGGTTCGTGAGAGGGAGAGGAGAGGAGGAGAATTGCAGCTGGGGGGAGATGATTACGAGTTGGCGTCGTGGTTCGAGGTGAAGAGCGAGGAGGAGTGGCCGGCTTGGCGAGCGTCGCCTTCCGACTACAATCCTTTCGAGAAAAGAAACACCAAGGCGACTTTCGTGATCGGAGAGGACGACTGCGAGAGAAGACGACTCGACGAGCCTGTAAGTCTCTCGTCTCCTCTCTCAACTCGCAGTATTGCAATGGAATGCTGAGGGCGAATGTGAACTACTTCGTGAAGGTGCGGGCCTACTCCTCCGAGAACATCGCCATGGAGACGGAGTGGGTCTCCCTCTCGGGCTCCGCCGACGACGAGGAGGAGGCGGAGGAGGAAGAGGAGGAGCATCATCTGCCCTGTCACATGTACCTCAATGGCTGTCCACGGAAGAAGTCCGCCTCCCTCTGCATGTCCTTAGCGCCTCTCTTGCTCGCCTTCCTCGTTGTCCTCCTTCGTCGTTGAGGGTTCTCGGGTGCAGGTCGTTGTCTCTTCTTCCTCTCCTATGGGTGCTTCCTCGTCTTTCTAGGCGCATGTCGAGTGTCCGCGAGTCGGTCTTTCACTTTCCTCTTCCCTTTTGGTGCCGCTGAGACGGTCGCTCTCAAAGTATTCCTCGTCTTCCTGCCTTCTCTCCCCTTTCCCCTCTTCTTCCCCTCTTCTTTTCCTTTCCAGCTGCTCAACATATCCATTGCCGCCTCCCTTATCTTGTCTTTCATTTCTTGCTTACACGGAGAAGAATCCTCGAAATTGAAAGCAAATCCTTTCTTCTTCACACGGCAATTTGAACAAACTCTCGGACCCCTACTGTCAACAAGAACGACAAGCTACAAGAACTTTCAACAAGGTTGAAAGTGATAAGAAGTTGTGTTGTGCAAGAGAACAAGGAAGATGCTCTGGATGGCTTTATGATGTGAGTGGGAGAGGAGTGGGAGGGGAGCGGGGCGCTCACTTCACCCTCTTGCTCTTCTTCGGCCCCTTCTCCTTGCTC
>JAQIXL010001048.1:0-21341 GCA_034700245.1 Poikilolaimus oxycercus
TAGTTGTTGAAGGGGATACCTCGACATGCTGAATGCTTCAAACCCCGTCGAAATTGGTCCATTGATAGCCGAGAACGAGGACTTTCGAAGTTCCAACTTTTAAGGGACCCTCTGCGCCTGGTCAATTTCTTCGATTTCAAACATTTTCGATTCTGGCCAAAACGGAAGCAATTTCGACCGGGTTTGAAGGGGGGTAGTATACACTCGGCATACGCTATCGCATGGCACCATTGGCTTCGCGAGACAGCATTCTGTGATTTTTAACTGAATTTCGGACCCTTGACCAGACCTCCTATTTTCGGTCGTTTCTCGCAGCAGAAGCGACATCGGCAGCTCAAACTCCGGCTACTGAACGGCCAGGGGATCAGGTACCTATTACACTTTGAATTGGGTCGAGAGTCCGAAAAGAAATGTTGAAACTTCAAAAAGTGACATTACTTACGCCCCACCCCTTATACAATGGTTTACTCGCTTAAAAAAACTGCTAAATATGCAACCTAAGGTGCAAACGAGGCGTGTTTCCCCACTTTCTGAATCTGCAATCAAATACTGCGCAAGTCGATTGTTGTTTCAAAGTCGATGGCGTTTTCGTTTGTTCCCGGCAGCAGGGTAAGAATTTGCGCAGAATTATTCTCGAAAATGATTCATACAGATAGTTCAAAATGAAGCTCGACCGTTGCTTGAAACACGATGCAAGGAAGATCCACGACTATGCTACCAATGGCGACTGACGCATCGCTCCCGTATCACGAACCAGAGCGCATATGCGTGCGTAATTTCAATTATTCTCTTCTTTGGCATACTTGCTCCAATGATCGTTTAGTTGTTCATCATGTCTCGCCGACGCCAAAAAGTGCTCGCGCAAACCTGCAGAATATCCAAAATTGTAAGTGACAAAATAAAGGAAAGGGAATTTTTAAAAGAATTCTCAAAGACGATCAAATCGTGGGAAACACCGACGGCGGTCACTTCTGCACTCCCCGGGTATTCACGGAGGCAGTGGCGCAACGGTTTCGTCTAAAGATTCTTCACCGCGCAATGGCGGAGCTGTTTGTCTAGCTCGAAAAATATTATTACAAAGACAATTTGCAGGAAAACAATTCCCAATTTTAATTTTGTCCAATATATCGAGACCCAAATGTCGACATTGGCAGATTGCGAAGAGCTCGAGAAGCTATCACAGGTACATAAGGAGTTAATGCACTTACCTTCTTTAGAAAGAAATCGACGAGGTGAAAGCGACTCTCAGTGCCATTGGAGTCAAAAAGTTTTGCAAAGCCCTGAAAACACGCCTTCAGCTAATTTCACACATGAAGGAAGCTGAAACTTTAAAAGACTATGGTCCAGCAATTTTCACGGCAAATATTATAACGGTTTGTACCAAACAATAGTTGATATAAACGCAACAAATGTTTGCAGGGAGAGCTGACCGTGCTGGAAACACGGAGTCAAAGTAATCCAAAACTGGTTTACCGCTGGACCAAAGCGGCATCAACGGGCCACTCCTTTATGTATGCTTGTGCTATGAGCCACCGTCTAAACCGTCCCATTTTGCAGTTGCCAGATGTGCGTTCAGAGAAAACTAGCCGGTGACAAACGCTGCCTTCCTGTTTTGTAGGTTTTCGCGTCGCGAAAAATCCTTTGCCTAGACATATCAATCAAGGGCGCTTAATGGACAATCCCGATTGTCCTCGGGATATCGAACATTTCTGCACTCCTCAAGAATACACAGAAATTCTGGTGAAACGGCTCATCCGTCGCCTAACGATGGAAGGACAAATTCTCATGTTCGCCTTCTTCATTAACAATTTGTCGACTTATAGGAGTCGTGATAAGAAGGACTTCTCAATTGAAAACTTTTTCGAGTCTAGAAAAAATTTGTTAGCAATGGATCCAGAAGTAATTGCTCTACCCGAAGTTTGTTTAACACTGTATTATCAAGTTGCATTTAGGAGGAAGCAGAGAAGGTTCTCCGGCAAGTATTCCTTTCTGGCGCGAAATACCGTCAACGACAAATCCGTATTTCTTCGAGAAAAACCCTTAATTGCAGTATAGGCAAAAGAGTCAAGAAAGACGCAATTGCTTCCCAAAATCCTGAGAAAAACGAGTTTATTGACGATGTCTACTTTTCCCAGCCAATGCCTCGCGCTTCGGGATTACATCCTGAAGGCGCGAATTTTTGCTTCGTTCCGGGACAAAATGTAGGTTTTGTAGATCAATGAAATGGAACAAATTTACAGGGAAAGTTTACTTTGATCGAGACGAGAAGTGCGAGCAACCCGAGTGGCGTATTTCACTGGTTTCACGGTAGAAAGGATGACAAACGTTTCATGTGCGCGTTTGTGTTACTATTTTGTGATAAACTGACCGAGTTTTGACTGAATAATTCGGTTCTAGGTGCAGCGGCTGTGTGTCTTTAGTTCGACTAAAACGAGAACTGGAAAAGCCTCCATTCATGTTTGTTGACAATAACGAAAAGTATAATTTTTTGCAGATTTTTCAAAGAACCAAACGAACTGATTGGCAATCCAGATGCTGGCCACTTCTGTCAGCCTCTTCTCTATCACCATGTTCTCGCCACAAGACTTCGAAGTGAATTTGTGCAAGAATCTTCGAGGCGAACGTCTGTTTGAACGAGTCCTGTCGCATTTTTTTTTCAGACAACTCAACCCAAAGTTTGATGTTCATGGGTTTTACGAAGCTTTTTCGGCAAATCTCAAATATTTCGAGGCCTTGAAAGATCTCAACGAGTTGGATCGCGCCGAGGTCCAGCGATTATTTAACTCGGTTGACGCCATCCAATCTTTTCACAACCACACTTGCCAAGCGCGTAAGAAGTTGGCACAGCCTGCACAGCCTATAAAACCATCGACGGACTTTGGACCGGCCTACTTTGTAAGGTCTAGAAAGGTTGCGTTTTCAGACTTCAAAATTATCTATTTTAGAGCGCCACTCAATCTGTCCTCGAAACAAGAAGCCGATTGCAGTTCGATTGCGTTTATCAATGGATGCCACGTCGGGGCGGAATTTTCAGGTGTTTTCGAATGTTTCCAAACTCTCCTTTCAGGTGCCTTAGCTGCATCACTACGCAATATTCATTGGCAAAAAGGAAATGTGCTATCAAACCAGCATTGGCATCCATGTAAGAGCGATTAAATATAGAGAAATCATAATAAAATCAAAAATTCGATTGTAGGAAGGTCGTCAATGGACGTTTAGTATTCAATCCCGACCAGCCACCGGTGCCCCACTGCTGCTCGCCAAGGCTTTATTTGGATGTTCTGGCGGAACGAATTTGGTTGCGCGTCCTGTGGCGAGGTGGAGTTCAAAAGTTGCAGTTTCAAGAAAAACCATGATGCTCAAAAGGTTCAGAAAATCTCTCGGAAATGGCTTCTCCATCGAGGCGTTTATGGCTAAGGAGAGGTCCATAGTGGAGGCGGAGGACGAAGAGCTCAGAAACCTCAACACCAGAGACAGAGACACAGTTCTAAACACGGTTTTCGATCGGGATGAGACGAAAATAAAAAACGCCTTCAGTTCGTTTTTTTAACTTTTGAACGGACGCAAACATTTCAGGACTCCGAGAGTACAAGGCTCGTAAACGAAGGGGAGATGATGAAGAGTCTACGGCGGAAAAGAAAACTCGACGTTCTTAACAGCACACATTGTAACTGTATAACATATTAAAATGGTTCATTGTGTCTACGTATTTATTTATCGGTCCTGAACAAGGACAATATTTTACGTTTATTAATCCGAAAGCAAAGTTAAAAAGAAACAAAACTAGTTGCACAAGTGCTTTGGCATGTATTCGGCGATGTGAATTGCTGCGCCGGCCACGTCGAGGATGGCCATGGGGATCTCGCCGTCGAAGAATCCGCCGAGGGCCTCGATCGCCTCTGTCATCACCTCGAATGTTGCCTAAAGCCTCATTTCCGTTCAACCTTTTTTTCGCTGTCCTACCTTAGCAAGCTCCGATCCACAGTTCTCGTCTTCTGGGAAGCAAGTGAAGCCGCATCTGAAAGTTTTTTTTTGAGATCATGTCTTTAGCTCACTTTTTTAAGTCCTGTGGGCACTGCTGTTGCCAGCAGAGCAAGCCAACATGCGCATATCCTTCACGGCAATTCTTGTAGCAAAGTCCAGCTAGGTTTTCCTGATCGGAGTTGCAGTGCGGTACGGTGCCCGCGCCGCGGCCTGAAGATTGTTTTCAGAGCATTGAGATGGTTAGACCATAAGAGTGCTTGGTGCAATCCACACCAGAGTCGGTCATTCCATTCGGGCAGTCGGGACTGCAGATGCAGCAAGCGACGTGATGGTAGTTCTCGCGACACTTTGGATACCTCAACAATACTTCCTTACGAAACACAAGGCTTACCAGAGGGCTCCCCACTTCTCACAGCCCACATCGGGATGAGCGTGCTCGCACTTCTTCTTGTCCCACAACGGGTAGCCGGCGCCTCGCCCGTAGGGTTTCGGTTTCTGACAGCCGACGCCGATATCCGTGAAGCCCGAAGGACATGATTGCCAGCAGACGGGACCAACACCCTGAACGAATGATTGAGGATGAATTAAATTATGCCTTGTAATCGTCCTTGCAGTATGGATAGCAGAGGGCGCCGTTCTTCTCCTTGTCGCGACAGTCACTGGGTACCTTGCCCACACCGCGGCCATGCACCCTCAGGATGCAGCCATCACCTTCGGTCAGAGTGAAGGAGACCACAGTTGACAGGACTAATAGAAAGAGCAACATCCCCTTTTGTATGGAGGATAGAGGAAAAGACAATGAAGCTGATCAGGTATGACTGACTGCGTCTTCTTATAGTGTGCGGATATCTGTACTGTTGACGCTCATCGTGCGCATGAGTGCTGTACACAGTCACCCCGTGCTTGTCTGTTATTCCTCTCATTTGCTCGAGTCAGTCCAACAGGCGCATTGACCTTTCAATGATAAGAAGGACTGACGAGTAGCGTGGCTTGAAGTGGAAGGCCTCTTTTTGAGGCATAGCCGCGAGATAAAATTACTCTCCAAAGGCTCACGTTTAGGCACATTAGAGTAGTATTTGCAATCGGTTTCAAACAGTTCTCTTTCGGATTCGACTTACAAAGCAGTATTAGACGAACTGCAGGCGACTTCCATATGTATCTT
Organism: Poikilolaimus oxycercus; assembly: GCA_034700245.1. Classification (NCBI taxonomy): domain Eukaryota; kingdom Metazoa; phylum Nematoda; class Chromadorea; order Rhabditida; family Rhabditidae; genus Poikilolaimus; species Poikilolaimus oxycercus. The sequence goes on from JAQIXL010001048.1 coordinate 5,147, forward strand.
TGGCATTGAAAACCAAGGCTGCTCTTTTGGCACTTGTTCAGTCAACATGTTTGCTTTCTTCCTTTTTTGTTTTGAGATCAAGCCTCCAGAGACTTCTCACGCGTCCTCGCAACGCGAACTCCGTCATGATTTCAGCTTCAACTAACAGATCAAAGCACTAGATTGGCGACGCCGGTCCCTAGAGTTTCTAGCCTACTTCTTCGAGACGCAAGCTCTCGGCGAGGCGCGTCTGCTTGCTCGTCGGCTTGTTGAAGCAAATATTTTCGCCTCGCCTATTTCTGTCATGGAAGACGAGTGCCAAAAGGCGAGAAAACTTCTGGAATACTTCCCCTTTCTTGGTGCTCTTACTTGGGTCGTCTTGCTCTGCTTCAGCACAATGGCTGCCTGTTTTTATGTCCTTTCAACAAAGCTTCTTGGTCGAATCTATTTTCATCCCAACTTCAAGGTTAGTGCCTATGCTTCAAAAATTCTCTTTCAGATTTTGATTTATTCGTTGCTGACTTCAGAAATTGTTCGGGCGGCTTTTACTGCTTTCATCTCGGTGAGTTGAGTTTCAGCTGACATGAGAATTTCCAGGCCCTCATGATTGAAAGGTCAATAACCCGTGGAGCTCCGTGTGAAGCCCTGATGACCATTCGAACGTGCCTCTATCTCCCTTTGGGTTTCTTTGCGTTTCGCATCATTCTCTTTATCCTCCACGTGGGTTTTCATAGCTGAGAAGAGGCGCCAGGTTCTTTTCGTCGTCGAGCGAGCGGTGGCAACGTTTTATGGCGCTCGCTACGCTTCTCTCGGTCCAACGCACGGCGTCTTTTACATCGTCTTCACGGTCAGACATCTCTCCCTCTTCTGAAAAGCGCAGCTTTCAGTTGGTGACGTCCGTAACAGTCGTAGTCGTCTATTCATTGCCTGCCAACTTCGATGAACCTCTGGAATACTGCTTCCTCTCGCCAGAGTCTCAAAATGCTCAATTTGCTATTTTGGCCCTTGTTGTTCTGCCAGCAGATTTGCTAGCAATTATGGTGCTCTCCATCACTCGGTGTTACAATCGCCATCTTCGCAAAAGGTGAGATGGGTTTTAGTCACAATTGAACTGAACTCGAATGCTAACTTCAATGCTATGTTGTAGTTTTGGCTTCGAGAGAATGCTTTGTTTCGAAATAGGTTTCAGATAAAAATAATTTTCATTTTGAATGAGCAGCTCATTCATGCTGCTAAACCGTGTCAGCTTCAGGCAATGTCGCGACTTGAACAGCAAGTTCCAAAACCAACAGAACGTGACCGCCATCAATGCTGTCGAACCTTTGATTCTGTTGCATTTCGTCTTCATCTGCATCGGCACCCTCCTTCAATACTTGAACACAAAAGTCCTTCGGGGAGCAGTAGGCGAACTCGGCTATCGGGCACTTCAAATTGCCCTCTCCGTATGTTTCACGTCAATTACACTAATGAGACAGAAGAACTTGAAAAATTGCCGTTTTGCAGATAATGCCGTACTACAGCCTCGCATTCCCTCTGGTATTGGAGACTGTGCTCATTAAGCTCTCGAAAAAGAACCAACAACGCTCGATTACGACGGTTATGAACGAGTCGGACGCCTATTTTAACGAGCTGCGAGACCTCTGGGCATTGGACCGGCGACCACGTGCTAGCTCTCTGGAAGCTTGGCCCACTACCTATGTTTCAACACGTCTAAGATCTCTAAGTATTGTCAGTAGAATGCATTAAACAGGCAACTTGCCGCTACAACAGAAAGAACTGATAAGAGAGGAGTAAAATTTGTAACAGATCAAATCAAGAGAAAAGTCTCTATTTATTGCATGTGACTCAAGTTCACGAGCTTATCAGACGGGCCAACCTTGAGGCAGCATTGCCTAGCCGTCGAACGATGAATCTTCTATAGGGCAAATAAAAGACCAGTGCCACAATTGCGTTGAGGAGCGGGATAAGCGAGTAGGTGGCCACCAGGGCCGGGCGAAAAATTTTCTGGGACCCGAAAAACGAAAAACGAAAAATCCGAACAAAATAATCCGAAAAATCCGAAGAAAAACCGAAAAATCGGAAATTTCTGCTTCATTTGATGTATGGTCCCATTTACGACGATTTTGTGGCATTGGAGGCTATTTTAAACTCTCGGAGAACTCAAAACACTAATGGAATTGATCAAAAATACTGGTTTTCTAGTTATTCGGCAATCAAAATAATTGTAAGATCGAGGCAATGTGAGCAAACTCCCTCAGACTCTGCTGATAACGCAATGCCAATAGCAGCGGTCAAAAGCTAAGTCCTAAAAAGGCTCGAGAGGTAAAAAAAGCTAATGATGCTATCTTTTCGTTGTTTCACTAATCGTCCGCTTCATACTCACAACCTTCTTTCTCGGTTAGACACTCACTTACCTCCACAATCTAGAGCTTATCGTAGGAGATGCTGACTGTAAAGCGCGCTCCGACAAGTGATTATTGTGCTCGGCTGAGGCCAAATCCGCCAAAAGTGGTCAATTCAGAGAGAAAAATAATTGTTTGAGCTCAAAAGTGCAGCATTTTTCGCTGAAATTGGAAGAAAATTTTTGTTCGGATTTTTCGTCCAAAAATCCGAAAAACGAAAAACGAACAATCCGAACAAAATAACCCGAAAAACCCAAAAACGAAAAACGAAGAACGAAAAATTTTCCCAGCCCTGGTGGCCACCATGGAAACCGAGACCTCTGGTGGCAGCGTCGAGCCTCTCCATGAAAGTACGGTTATTCCCAGAGCCGGGAGTTCTGCGGTAAGAAGTGGAAAAAGTGTCTGAAAGGGCCAATTCAACAAGCAGACACACAATATTACATACTTGAAGAAATAGGGCAAAGTTGAAACGTCGTTGCATGCGACGACGAGCTGGACTCATAACAAGTATGTTGGCTTTGAGGTATTTCACTGTTCGCCATGCATAAATAATTGTCGTCAGGTAGGCCTGAAAGAAGACAGTGGCTGTGGATAGCGTCGCGAAGAAGAACAGAGCTGTTCCCTGCAGATTTCAGCTATTGGAGACGATTTACCCATTCAATGCTGACTGAGCCAAATTCTTCAACCGAAGACACTAGGCTCTTGTTGACGTATTTTGAGATGATTTCTTGCGAACTTCGAAAGCGATTTGGAATCACAAATATGGTAATAATCAAAAAAGTTGCGGCCACCAAGATTATGAGGATTCTTTTCATCACAACAAAGCGTCGGGTTCTTGACGTTAGGACGTAGAAGCGGTAGACGACAGTGCAAGGTACAATCAAATAGGACACACAGAGGAGGCAGCAGTTCACAGTAACAGCAACGGTAGTTGTCTCCCGACCAAAATATGAAATCGGCCCTGTACCGAAAATGAGAAAGTCTCCACCGACAATGATTGTAGTCTGAAGAATCGCGAGGCTTCAGAACACGCTCACGATGTGAGTGAAGACTTCGACGACAGAAAAGACGATATCGACAGTAACATTTAATCCCAGAAATAGTCGGTAGTCCTGCCAGTCTTTGTCTTTATGGGCTAGAAACGCCCAGAGCAGAATTGAATTCAAGGCCTAAACTGAGACATGAAGAAACAGTGAGACTTATCATTCCCGTAGCACCAACAACGAATTCGTAGAAATGAAAATACGCCAAGAAAGTTTCGAGCATTATTTCAAAGCAGACGTACTGAACAGAACTAAAGTCATGAATCTCAGAACCCCGTTTTATTTTGTTTTTGTCCAGAGAGTCTTTTCGTAGTTGTGCTATGGCGTCAACCTCCTCACAATGTGTCTTTCCAGTGAGCCACATTTCGACTTGAACAAGAACTTGTCACCACAATAGTGAGCTCACTTCTGTTGACTTGACTGGCATGCCCGTGTGCGGCTAGAATTCCTCAAAAATGCTCGAATGAAGAGAAAATGCTCGGATAAAGTTTATTTTTACCCTGTTTTTTTACAATTCAGAAGACGTGCAATAGTATAATTAGTTGAAGAAATGAGTTTGAACGGGATCAAATATGAGTTGTTTATCCGGTTCTGCAGTGCGCTAACTGTTAAAAGTTATCGCCGAAATTGGGCTGCGTGGTAGGGCTTCATTCTAGCACGCTTCTTGTAGTTGTCGTAAAGGTGTTCTTTCGGTAGCCGATGAACTCACACCACTATGAACCTAAATTGCCAAAATGAGCATAAAAATTACCGGAGACGCAAGTTTCCTGGGAAACGATCTCAGACGGGCTGTGTATGTAGTCTGGAGTAGACAACGACAAAAAATCAATAAAGACAAACACGTGATTTCACAGAATTATCCGTGCGTCAATGATATCGTACATAGATGCCAACAAAAGTAACATAGAGCGTGTTGTATATGAACATCTGAAAGTAAATTTATAAATTCAAGCTAAAGGACGAAGGACATTGCACTATGGGAAGCGCGAACAGACGAAAGCAACGGGCTCTCTGCGTCGCTGTTATCAGTCTGGACCTTCATGCCCCACAGAACCAATGATTTTGGCTGCAGACTGCAAACCTCAGCACAGCGCAAATTTTAAGGACGAGAGATGCTTGTATGTAGGCCGTTTGTCTGATAAAACGTGGAGAGACTCCAAAAATGCTTGCATTATTAGTTTCTAGGCTAGCAAAGTAGATAGAAAAAACAGCTCAAAACAATACCCAACACCATTCGTATTTCACATCTCTAGACAGCGCCTTCAGCTGGACAATAACACCATATTCGTCGTACATCCCATGCTGTTTTGTTTTGAATCCTCGAGACGAACGCCCCCATTATTGGTAGCTGACAAGCCAACTGTAAACAAGAAACCCGGCGACCGCGCACGCCGTCGACCTTTCCGGTTCTGATAAGACATCCTATAAAACTCGAGGCGTGCATCTTTCTCCAGCTTCTCGACGATGTCTTCTCTTCACCTTGTGTCCCTTCTTGTCCTCACAGCCTTCTCCTGCGCCTCGAATGTTCACTTCGAGAACCACTGCACAACATCCATTCAAGTTGTGGCCATTACAAACTTCACCACTTCCAACGTCGAATGTGAACTCGCCGCTGGTATGTTTTAAACTCGTTCCACATTTTCCTCGATTTAAAGGGGCCACCTGCGACAAAAGCCATAGTTCAAGTGCGATCACTTTCAAGAGTGGTAGCAGTGGAAAGACACGGGCCGAATTTGCGTTCAACTATCTCGGTCTCGACTACTACGATCTCTCTGTGGTCTCTGGCTTTGACGTCGCAATGAAGATTGCACCAAGCACTGGGGCGACAGTGACATGCGCCTCCAGCAGCTGCCCCGACGCCTACCAAAGTCCTTATGACGATGAAAAGGCCCATTCAACTTCCACAGGAGGAACCTTTACTCTCACTTTCTGTCCCTGAGCGAAATGTCGATAAAAATGGTCTCTCTTCCGTGATGTTGGTCATGGACAAGGAACACGACTAGCCATTTTGATTGTTTTGGCATTACATAGTTGTGCCATTGCATAGTCAAAAGGATCTTTTTCGAGAGACAAAAGGAGTCCGTAACCAACGCCAGTGATCCAAGGCTCGCTTGCGACAGCTCTTTGTCACCGTTAGCACGATTAGGGAGTTGACATTAGAGTGCAGCGTTAATGACGCTATGCACATGTTGTACCAAGCTGCAATTTTTTTTTGAAGCCATCGATTTTCGTTCTGCAATCCTACCGTTGTCAGAAACCTTCAAATAATACGACCACGAAGGTAATACGACGGGCAAAATAATAAACAACGTTCCAGCTGCGGACTGAAAATTGGATTGAATTTGAGTCGGCGGCTGAGACGGCAAAGACTCAAAAACCAAACCTCAGCACACCTGCAAAGCGACGACTAATGACAGGCGTCGTTGCATTAAGGCCGTCTTGGCACTCATTTTCTCGTTCTTTGGCGGTCGCCAAAGCCAATAGCCTAATCGAGAGAAAAGCACAATTGCGAAGACCACAAAGAGCGTTTCCAAGAAAATGAGCACATGAAAAGTCAACGCAGCGTAAGCGCCGTCAACAAAAATGCCAGTCAACGGAAGATTGAAAGGAATTGATGTGGTATTTGGATACTTCTATGAACAGCAACTAGTTTAACGAATAAAAAACTACCCTCAAAAGCTCGGCTCTTGCGTCATCTCGAGTGACGAAAATGGGAAAAGTGGTCGTGGCAAGCAATGCGGTTACCGCACATTCTAACGCACAAAGCCATCTAGGCTTTTTCATACTTGAACAAATTTGAAACGGCTTCTACCGCGGCGAAATATGACGAAATAATTGCTCTTCGAGGCGATTCTGAAAAATCTATTTTCACTGCCGAAGGTCACTTGCTGGTGGCACAGTTAATGCGTAACGTCCCACTATTGCTGCAACTAGTGCGGCCATCTCGGCGACGAACGCGAAAACCATGCAAAACTAAAGAGTGTGTGATCTAGGAGAAAAAGCAGTTGCACCAAGAGAACATTGCTATACTGAGGAAGCATCTGGGCTAGATATCCTCGAAGAAGAAAGACACTTCGAGGAATCGGGTCCACAAGGACGATAGGACGGACCAAAATTGCGAGAAGAAAGTTAAAAACAAGAGCCCAGATCTAGAACATTGCACTTATTGCGTACAAACAACAACCTGAATGGCGATGGCGTAAATCCGATAATCTATACTGGTTCCACGCGAACTTGTTTGTACCACCAAGTAAAGAGTGTAAAGGTTTAGCAACATGGAAATGAAGCCAAGGATGTCGTAGAAAACGTCGAGTTCTTCGCCATCTGACAACCGCAGCTCCATGGCGCTTAACAAATGAGTCTCCTCAACGCATGATTGGTCGACGGCCGCCCCAGATTCCTCTCGAACTTGCCTGCTCAATGGCCAGACAGGTGGACCTGCCGGTGGAGCGTTCAGTGGTTGATTAAGTTATGCACCTGCCTCCGCCTGCGCTTAGAATTCTTTGCTGAAAAGAATCGCGAATGGGCCAAGGACCCTTGGCACGAGCGACTTTGGACTTTTTGAGCTGTGAGTATGATGTCAAGGGCAACGTCTTGCGATGATCACGATTTCAGACTTTCAGAAAAAGAAGAAATTCAGAAAAAACTACAGTAATCCAAAATTTGAAATCTGAGAAGGTTGAATTCGAGGACGTCTTTTTTCCCACCTTCCATCCCTTTTTAGCGTGCTTAAAAGTTCCGAAAATTAACGAACGAGAAAAAATTCGAGTCAGAAAAGGGGGAATTGAGTAGTTGTTGCGTCGTTTCTCTCAAGCAAAGAAGCGGTATCAGACAATAGTAGCATTGGCATTTGATATCCCTAGATCAGCGCCTTTAGTCGGACAAATAAGAGAACATTCGTCGTACATCCCATGCTGTTTTGTTTTGAATCCTCGAGACGAACGCCCCCATTATTGGTAGCTGACAAGCCAAGTATAAACAACAAACCCGGCGACCGCGCACGATCTTCACCTTTCCGGTTCTGATAAGACATCCCTATAAAACGCGAAGCGTTCAGCTTTCTCCAGCTTCTAGACGATGCCTTCTCTTCGCCTTGTGCACCTTCTTGCCCTCATAGCCTTCTCCTACGCCTCGAATGTTCACTTCGAGAACCACTGCACAACATCCATTCAAGTTGTGGCCGTTACAAACTTTACCACTTCCAACGTGGAATGTGAACTCGCCGCTGGTATGTTCCAACTCTTTCTACATTTATCTCGATTTATAGGTGCCACCTGCGACAAAAGTCATAGTTCAAGTGCGATCACTTTCAAGAGCGGCAGCAGCGGAAAGACGAGAGCCGAATTTGCATTCAACTATCTCGGTCTCGACTACTACGATCTCTCTGTGGTCTCTGGTTTCGACGTCGCAATGAAGATTGCCCCAAGCACTGGAGCCACAGTGACATGCACCTCGAGCAGCTGCCCAGACGCCTACCAAAGTCCTTATGATGATGCTAAAGCTCACTCAACTTCCACAGGAGGAACATTCACTCTCACTTTCTGTCCATGAACGAACTCATCGCTTTTCCAATAAAAACTCGTCTTTCATTGTGACCTCGACAAAGAAACATTAAAAAAAGCTGTCAAAAACGTTTAATCTTGGGGCTGAGATTCACAAAATAGCGAGGCCCACTATCGGTGGCGGTTCTCTTGTCTTTCTTTTACAGCTTCTCTAGTACAATACACCTGTAGGATGACGTGGAAAATAAAGTTTATTTCTGGTACAGTGAATTTCCTTTTATTTGCAAACAAAGCGTTAAGCGCCAGGTTGTCGTCTTCATGTTGGCATCTTTCGGGCACTTCATCGCCCCAGTTTATTATTGGGTGGGTCATATGGATTCAATTTGCACGATATGGCATACGCGACGTTGGAGAGGTGTTACCAAAATGTCAGATTGATGATTTGCAACCAATTTACGAACATCAAATCGTATCGATGAATGAGAAAAGACAATTTAGAGGACAGAATTGGCTGCACTCGAAGGCGTTTTAAAGGTTTTGCCAAGATGCGCACTGATGTCGCCTAAAGAGGAGTTTCTGAACAAACAAGCAACTCACAAGGATGCCCCTGCGGCAAATAGAAGGTCAGTCAAAGAATATTTCGATGCTTAAGGCTTTGTTATTGACGCCAGTGTATGTGACGAAAACGCTGGTCATTTATGAAGCCTGAAAACAAGCGCTATAGAAACGAAGAAAAGAGTTGGTGGTTAGCATTGGAAAGTGGCATGCAAAGGGCCCTTCAGGAATCCTCTGCGTCTCTCACATTGAAGGACTGTCGCGCATGCTCGCAATGTACCATCGATTGTTCATGCACCTGGGCAACTCTCCATAACGTGTAGCTGCAGAAGATGATTGCCTTCTCAAAAATCGTGCAATTCACTCAAAACGTGAAATCATACAAGAACGACTTTGTGAGATTTGCTTATGCGGAAACGAAAATATCCGAGCCACTTTTTCGATGACTGTAATAACAGCTAAATGTGCCCGGTCTCGTTGGTTTCATAAAATGTTTCAAAATGACAATGTACTGTTGTTTGCTGTAGGATAATTGCACTTTTAACAAAAAGATGCATTCAAGTTGGCGCCCAAATAAATTCAGGGGGAATTTTCGGGCACAATGCCAAGGCGCGTTAATAAGTCCTTGAATTATTTTCATACCAGTTTTAATTGCAATACTAGTGCTATTGAGCTGCACGATGTCCTAGCAGAAACTTTCGTTCCTTCATTCCTCACTTCATCATGGTTTGCGCCGTTGCTCGTTTTATAATATTCGCTTTCAGGAAGTAATCAAAATCAAAGTGATAATTGCCACACGAGATGAGGACCCCATCGCGGGGACCGTAGTAATATTTAAGGTTCGTCCCGAGTAATACTTCGTGAAGATTCAAGTTCAGCAAGTATGCAAGCGCATCGGCCTCACGGTTTCTTCGGACTCTCCACAACGACACACGATCGAATGCGGCGACGGTTCTGCCACTACCGAGCTAGTCTTCGAAGTTAGTGTCTTTTCTCGTGTCTTCACATATTAAAACTTAAAAACTCCTTAAAGTCCTTTCAGGTGGCACTTGATAGAGCGCAAGACTGGAATGTTTTGCCTTCTTTAGCCGCCTTCTTCAGCTACATGTCCAGAGCTATAGAATTTCCGCCGCACATTAGACCAATCATTTACGTTGCGGCACGAGAAGCTTTCGATCGTATTCCTTTGTGAGTTTTTTGTTTCGTTTAGAAACCCGAAAGCCAAATTTTCTTCTAAAATTAGATCGTTTTCGGTCCTCACACGAGCACATTCCGGCAAGAGCGCTATACTTCGGCAACCTTATCGATGCGGGAACATTCTTCTCGCATTGGGAGATCTCCTTCACGACACAAGACAAACAGGTTTGGCAGTTTCAAGTTTATTCGCGGGATTCGGCGTAGTACACGCGCCGCTATGGGAGGTTGCCGGGGTCGTCGTCGACGAACGTCCTCTGCCAGTTGTTCCCTCTGTCTTCGACGAGCTCGTCCCTCCATCTCTTCCTCGGTCGGCCGACTCGTCGCTTCTGCTTCCTCGGCTGCCAGTCGGTGATGCGCTTCGGTCAGCAGTCGCCGTCCATGAGGGCGATCTTCCTCGCCCAGTGGAGCTTGCGGTAGGCGGCGGCGTTCCAGACGTGTTGGGTCTGAACAACCCCCCGACTTCATTCAATGGTCTTGCGGTCACGAAGAGTGATGCCCAGCATCATCCGGTCCATCCGATTCTGCGCCACTTCGAGTCTCGCCCATTCGGCCTGCTAGACAAAGAGGCTTCAGCCTTGTGAGTCGTAGAGGGAACCGTGGCCCTTGTTAGGCAAAAGAGGTTTGAGCTTTGTAAACCGGAGACGAAGATGTGGCCATTGTTTGTTAAAAGAGGCCTCATCATTGCAAGGCGGGAGGAAATTGTGCCCCTTTGCTCTCACACGGCCCCTTGGTGAACACAACCATCACTTTGTAGACATTACTGCTGAAATACATTCTGTGAACCTTAGTTAGTCAGAGTTTGTTAGTAAGAAAGTATGAAATCTTCGGTTTGATTTCAATGGAGATTGTTTTGTGAGGAATGTGAAACGCCGGATTGAGCGAGAGTCTGCACGCCGATAAATGCGTTCCCAAGATCTCGTAAAGTTGAGAGTTTTATTGAACCCAAAATCTGAGAGTTTTTCAGTGAGGATCTCTGATCAACACCTCTTGCGAGGCCGTCTTCAAAGTGCCGGGAAGTGTAAATCCCGGCTTAGAACCTCAACGTCGAAGACTCCGAGCTCGTTACCACTTATGTGGCATGCAGGATCAGAGTATTTTTCTCATTCAACAGCTCCCCCATTCTCTTGTGTTAGAGAAGAGGCTCGAAGTCACTCCTCCACTGACAGGTGCCAGAAGTTAGCAATTTTTTCTGTCGTTCATTGAGCATCTTCCAAAGCTGCCTGAATTTACCTCAGGATGATGCTTTTTGAAGATGACGATGCAAGCAGGTTTGTTTCTTTTATATCAAGCAATTCTGTTGTAGTTTCTTTGACTTGTCTAAAGAAATCTTGACTCTTATTTTCGCACTTGTCGATGTGGAAGACTTGTTGCGCCTGCATTCCGTTTGTCGATATTTCAATTGTTTTCTTCTCAAATACCCCGATCGACTACGAAAGCTGAAGGTTTTCGAGTTATTCGTGGAGCTCTCTTGCAACGAAGAAAATTACACTCTGCGTTTCTCGCACCTCTCCCTGGAGCCCTCACGTATGGGAACGCTGAACTTCAACCAAGATGAAGCAATCATGACATGGAATTGCAACGGCTTCCACTTCGGACAGAGACACGGAAACAAGTGGTGCGAAGTCTTTCCAATGCAGAAAAATTCTCTAACTTGGAAGAAAGCCTTGGATCCTTTGAAGACTCTCCTCCCTCGCCTCTTCATCGATTACTCTCCAATTTCCCTAAGCACCAACGTCCCCGGCGATATCTTCCTCCAACTCAAAGACGCCTTACCAAGCTCGCTCAACTGTTTGAAGTATCAAACGCATCCTGAGAACAGCACAGCTTACGACCCAATTCCTTTCGAAGCGGAATTTCTTGCCGGTCTGGACCAGTTGCCTAATATTACCAGGTTTTCACTTCTTAACTACAGCTACGAGGCTTCGAAAGCTTTCTATCGTCACCCTTCAATAAGGCGTCTGCAAGCCGTGGCTTTCGAAGGATTCTTGCAGAGAGTGAAAGATAAGGCTGCTCTGGACGATGACTTTTTGTTGCAATCAAAGTGGGAGCGGCTTAAAGTCGTGGAGAGAAATGCTAGTTTCAGCAAGGCCGGTATTGTTCAACTCTTTGATCAGTGGAGCCACGGACGACCTCTTTACTATTGCTCGGCTCGTCTATCAAATGCTCTCAAGAATTTACCGGCCAGTCTGCCAACAACGATCCACTGTGAAGACGTCTCTAACAGAAATCGAAGAGGAGGAGAATGGAAGCTTACAACAGCGGACGGAAGAGTTCTCTATCTGTCTGTTTTACAAGAATGTCTCTGCTTCAGTGAACACCGGAGCCCTGATCGAAACTTTTACTTTCATTTGTCTCGCCCATCTCTGTCAATGAAGCTTGATGGAGAACAAGACAGGGCAACGTGAAAGTCGTCTTGGGATTCTTCCTTCTCATGTATGGCTCGGTTTCTGAATAAAGTGAAGTGTCCTCATACCTCTTGTCGCCTTGCATGATAAAACAACACAGCGTGGTTATCAAAGTTCTGCCGTCAATCTTTTCCGTGAGAAAAGCGTGAAATCCTTTCGTGAAAATAGCGTGAAAGTGTGCCTTGCGAGTGCTCTCCGTCGCTCTTGCACCGCCTTTCCACTGCCGCAGTCACATTCTCTCCAGCCGTCTGGCATCTCTTTGGGAAGGGCTTTTCTCTGCTGTCTGACATTCTATCGAGCTCTCAAGACGAGGTTTTTCTTCGTTGCGCCTTGCGAAGAGAACCACGACGATCTGGTTGAATTTTCTCACCGATGCTGCTTTTCGAAGATGAAGATGCTGTCAGGTTTGCTCGTTATCGCTATCAACATTGTTGCAGGCTCCTCGACCTCCCCGAAGAACTTCTCATTATGATTTTTGCCTTTCTGGATGTGGAAGATTTATTTCGCCTGCACGTTGTATGTCGTCATTTCAACTCTTTTCTTCTCCAATACGGAGATCGATTACGAAAGAAGACGATTTTCTCCGTTCATGCGAAGCTTTCTTACAAAGAAGAAAACTACACACTAGACTTCTCTCATCTCGAACTGGATGATAATCGTGTGGCCTACTGCAACCGTAAGAATGGAAATTGCGAGCCGTTGAACATCGACGGTCTAATTTTCGGATACCACCGAGAAGGCAAATGGTCGGCGGTGTTTCAAACGCCGAAGAATATTCACACAACGAGCGAAATTTTGGGAGCCTTGAAGACTCTTCTCCTTCGCCTCTTCGTCCATTACGCTCCGATTTCGTTGAGCACTGATGTTCCCGGCGATGTCTTCTTCCAACTCGCCAAGACCTTGCCAAACTCGCTCAATTCTTTGAAATATCAAACACATCTGGACAACAACGGCGCCTATGACCCAATTCCTTATGAAGCTGAGTTTCTGGACGGGTTGTACCTGTTGCCTAATATCTCTAGGCTCTCTCTTTTCAACTACAGCTACGAGGCTTCGGAAATTTTCTATCGTCATCCTGCCATAAGACGGTTGCAAGCCGTGGCTTTTGAAGGATGGAAGAGAAAACCGAGCGATGTGCCTGCTCTGGACGACGCGTTTTTGTTGGAAGCAAAATGGGAGCGGCTCAAAGTCGAGGAACGGTGTGCTTGCTTTACTATGAACGGCATTACTCGTCTTTTACTGCAATGGAGCCTGCAGAAACGGCCGCTGTTTTATTGCCATGTTTGGCTGTCTCCAGATGGGGTTCAATTCTCAGTTGAAGATTTATTGTCGAATCTAATACCAACTACAATTTTCTTCGAAAGTGCTTCTGGCGACCCTCGAACTCAAAGGGAATGGAGACTTGTATCAGCAGACAGAAGAGTGCTCTATTTGCAACTGGAAGTTAGGGGACGTGGCATTCCCTTACTGCACATCAGTGAGCATTGGAATAGTTATCGAAACTTCTACTTGAGCTTGTCACGCCCCTGTTTGTCCATGTTGACGGATCTTGAAATAATCAAAAAAAGTGTTTCTAAAAGGCAAGATCCTCTCTTTCTTTTTCAGCCCTCAAAAACTCTTCCGGTCAAAGAACATGCTCCCGCTCTCTGACCCACCCTCCTTGGACACAACAATATTCTGTTTTTGTCAATAAACAAATTCGAGCGATGAAAATCACTCACTTGTTGGCTCACTGGATTCCAGACCCTCGAAGTGCTGATCCGAACCAGATCGACCTCCCTATTGTGAACCGCCGACTTGCGGTTCACACACGTGAAAGAGGGAGCGTATTGAACGTCAGACATCGCCATTCTCATCAAGAATCAGTTACTTCAACTTTGCGTTTGATGTTGCGTGAAAAATAACGTGAAAACCTTTGCTGAAGTTCACAGTGTTTCAGCTCCATTTACTATTTTCAACCTTTCTGTGTCTCTCCGTTCTTGCCATTTCGGTCAGCCAACTTAGTTTTCCTTAACTCTTTCGCATGTTCTCTCCTGTCATCGTGAAGAAACCCAGCCTTGCTGAGGGCTTCACAAACAACTTCATTCGTCACCAAGAAATTCTCGTCGCTGTTTTTGCTCTCCTCGACGTGGCCGAACTTTTCCGTCTGCATTCCGTAAATAGCTATTTCGACTCATTTCTGCTGCAATATAGCGACCGACTTCGATTGAAGAAGGACTTGGACCTTGTTGTGGAGATCCCTCTCGATGAGACATTTCATTCCTTCTGGTTCAACGGATCCCGGCCTCTTGCAATGGAAGTTTCATATCTTACTATCCCCATGATGAAGAATACGAGACCTACATGTTCGGCGGAATCGCTTTTCGCAAGTGCTTCAGAGAACACATCAAGATGAAGGAGCGCCCAAGAGCCGTCTTCCGACCGCCAAAAGAGACCAACACCTTGGCTGAGGTCCTCTGTATTCTGCCCATTCTCTTTCGCCTCCTCTTCAATCACTTTCTACCGGACACTATGCACACATGAACCTACCAGGAGATGTCTTTCTCGGACTTCTCCCAAAGTCCATTGCGGCTTTGGAATATGAAGGCTATCCACGAGATCCTCCACCCAAGGAGTCGTTTGATGGAAAAATTTGTGCAGCGAACATTCGGAAAGCTGAAGGAAATTGCCAACTGTTTGTAGTGCTCAATTTATTGTGTCAAACGCATGATTAAATGTCGTTGATCTTGGAATTTTGAGAAAGTTCTGTCGTCAACATGTTCCGTGAACCAAAACGTGAAGTCCTTACGTGAAAATTGCGTGAAATCTCTGTTTGACGCGATTGCACTGCGTCTCTAGCCCTATCCGGTTTGCTCCATTTCTACTCGTCTGGAATCTCTTTTACGAGAGGTTCCTCTAACTTTCTGCCACTCTCCCCAACACAAACGGTGACCAAGCATTTCTTTTTTTTACTCTGTCGGCGACTTTACTCACACCATTTGGTTGGCGATTTCTACTTCTTAATTTCTATTCTCCTTAAAATGATCAACGCGCAGTTTATAAAGATGAAAGGCTGCATTTCTGAATCGAAGGTGCTCAGGTTTGCGAATTGAGTGTTTATCCATTGTGCGATTTAGTCTCTTTGACTTGCCCGAAGATGTGCTCATCTTTATATTTGCCTTCCTCGACGTTGCCGACCTATTTCGATTTCACGCGTTGAATCGCTATTTCGATGCATTCCTTTCACGCTACGGAGATCGACTTCGACACAAGGAAAACTGTGATGTCGTGATAACAATCTCAATCGCTAAAGGACCATATTATCTCCTCTTTTCTCAAGTGCCTCCGAAAGCCGATGGGTCAATGGAACATTACGCTGGCTATGGTGGCTATTTTGTGCACTGGAATTGCGGCGGTCAAGACTTTAGCAAGCTGATCAGCAATGGCGGCATTCAAAACGGACGCTCACAGTCTGTCTTTGAGACACCGAAAGAAGCTCAAACCTGGAGTGAAGTCCTTTTTGCAGTGAAAATCCTTTTACGCCGACTCTTCAACCATTATTCTCCAACGATGCTGGTTACAAGACTGCCAAGTGAAGCCTTTCTTCAACTCGTCGGACACTTGCCAAACTCAATTTCTGCGTTGAATTATGTGAAATGTTCGACCTTAACGGCGGAAGCTGCTGCACTCCGTCTCTCGACCAAATTCGATACTCCACAAGAACAAACGAATGACATTTTCCTCACGGCCTTAGAGCTGTTGCCAAAAGTCAGAAGTCTGATGTTTCATCTGGAAGGTGAAGCCACTAAGGAGTTCCTTCAACATCCGGCCATAATGCGGTTGAAGAGCGTATCATGGAAGTCGTTGAAGAGTTTCTCAAGTTCTTCAAGGAAATGCCTTCCTATTGACGATGAACTCTTGTTGCAATCCAATTGGGAACGCGCCTCTTTTGATCAGGTTCTCAGCATAACCATCGAAGGCCTGAGAAGAATGCTGCTGCAATGGATTGAACATCAACGACAGCTTGCATACTTTTGCGCGTATGTGACAGAGACGTTTGGCTTTTCCTTTGACGAAATTACTGACGGACTCTTATTGCTGATCGAAGATGTGACTTCGGGAGTTATCAAGAA
>JAQIXL010001049.1:0-21337 GCA_034700245.1 Poikilolaimus oxycercus
GACAATGGCCCTATCTTAGTCAATGTCCAGCGGAACATTGGGCTATCGTCTGGCGATAATCGGCCGGTTTGTCTGAGCCCCCCTCGGGCCGCCGAAGGGGTACACACGACCCCCTGCCCACCTCTGGTTATGAAGTCTTTGAAATCATACTTAGCTCAGAAATTTTATTTATTGTTAGTCATTTCCACAACAAGTAGCCAATCAGGAAAAGGATTTCTATGGTCATAAAGATGCCATGAAACTACGGCTCACATGAGACAACAGCCAATATTCATCAGATCAAAGTTGGCATTGAACTATAGCAACTAACAAGCTAAGGTTTCACCAGCAGAGCACGAAAGTATTTCCCTTAAGCGATCACGAATAACTTTTGCTTCGTTGTTTGGAGTAGTCTCTTCAGCTGATATAAATGCGTTCGTTGCTGTATTCTCCATGCCCCATCGATAGGAATATTTTGGGTGCATAATGTTCCAAAGGACCTGACAACAAGAATAAGGTTCATGCATTGGCACTCACTAGCATGGCTTTCACAACAGTTGTTGCACCTTTCGAGCCAAGTTCCAGGGTCCAGGCGGAATCATTATTCCTTTTCAGAACAGGAAAAAGATTTTCAAAGACAGAGAAGAAGTTTTGCGTTACTTGCCATGCCCTGCAAAAAGCTTCTTCAAAGTCTTTAATTCGTACCTAATGAAACGAAAATTGAAGTAATCTCTCTCCTTGCTTCCGTCTTCGTTTTGGCCCTTCGATTTAGTGTAGGGGCGCATAGTGTATGCTTCCAGCGGGTAGTTGCCGTTTACAAGAACGGCATATGGAATCGCGCCTTTGTCCTCATGCTCTTTTATTGGTCTAGCAGTCGGAAACCATCGTTCCGCGTCCACCGATAGTTGTCGTCCCAAGGGGCCGAGACTAAATTGTTCGGCCAATCCGTGCTTCTGATCCTCCCGAACTTCAAAACCCATCATGCATCCATAGGCGTCGACCATCACTATCAAAATGAGGTCCGTGGCGTCGCTGATATGAATCGCAATGTCAGTTATGGCACCAACAGCGCGAGGATAATTCCACTTCTTAGCGAACTGCTCTGCTGTCGCCTCATAGCGTTGCGGAGTGACCTTCTTGGGTAGAAACTTTTCGTGTAGATGCTCATAAATTGCGGTCGCAACGCTTTCAATCGCCTCTGCTGTTGAGCTTTCATCCATGTCCAATTCGCGACTGATTTGTGAGAAGGGCTTGCTTTCCGTCGCATATCGAAGAAAGAAGAAAAGACGTCGCTCGGCGTCTTCAACGTGGCTTGTGATGCCGTCCAACACAATCCGAAACTGTTCCGCATCGAGGCCGACCAGTTTCGCAAGTCCGAGATGATCACTGCATCGATAAAGCTTTTGGAAGTGTTCGTACTTGTTCAGTTTAGGTGATTGTCTTTGCTCTGCTGGTTTTTCTATACGACGATTATGACTTGTTGCATCTTGATTAATGGAGTATGGGTTAAAGTATGACCGACTGTTCAAGTCTCCATTTACAGAATTTGGCAGCGGCTTAGAATTTGAAGCGGGTGTTGGCGTACCAACGCTTGGACGTTGTTCCCATTCGGGCGGCTTATCCCTCTTGTTTCTTGATCCACTCGGCGTTCTTGTGGGTGTTGCCGATTGACTCCGACGATTGTCGGTGAGATCGTCCCAGAATGAGCGATCATCGGGCGTTGGGGTGGCATCTGCGTCGGCTCTTGGAAGCCCCTTGGGTAGTGGCCGCTCGATCGATCCATTGTCAGCGGGTTCGTGCCACGTCCGTTCCGGGTCGCCGCTGAAATATGCGAATGTAATAGAAATCTTTATGGCTCACATCCCCAACTACCATTATGGGTGGGATTCGCCCGCAGTCCATAACTGAACGATGCTTGGCGCCATTCAGAGCCATTTTGGGGATTCAAGGAGTTATCATTCCAATATTTCAGTTGTTCGCGGCGTGTACGGCGACTGAAATGCCAAAAATTATTTCGAAAGATGCTAATTTGTCGGAGATGTGAGCCTGCATTTCGTTTTGCTTATGAAATCGCACTTTCGAGAAATAAATCAAGTCCTATAAAACCTACCTAGGTAGTGAAAACGCTTGGTGATATTGTGATACTGAAGTCCTCAGACGAATTTCTTTTCTCAACTGCACAAAAAGAAGTTAATTTCGTTTGACTGATTCACCTTTCCGTGAATGCTTTCTTCCACATAACCCTGCCTGACGTAGAACAGCATGAAGGTGGATGCACCAGCTCTCTCGACATCTTTTCTCCTCTTTGGTTCACTGACAAAGCTGTCGTTGAAATGGCGAAACTCTCCGTCCGATGGACAGAGCACCGTTGCTGTGTAGTGGCCAAAGTGCGGTGTCTGACCTGAATGATGAACGATGCCTTGCAGATCGTATATTGGGGCCGGAAAGCTGAAGCTCAATACTGTATTTAACTTTAAAAGCATTTCACACCTGCTGTTGACGTGTTTAGAAAGTCTGGTTAGGTTTAGATCATTCAATGGAAACGATATC
This sequence comes from Poikilolaimus oxycercus, assembly GCA_034700245.1. Lineage (NCBI taxonomy): Eukaryota > Metazoa > Nematoda > Chromadorea > Rhabditida > Rhabditidae > Poikilolaimus > Poikilolaimus oxycercus. The sequence continues at coordinate 2,530 of JAQIXL010001049.1, forward strand.
GGCTCCTCGTTCTTCGTTTTCTGTCGCAAAATTGTACTCAACGTGCTGTTAACAAACCTCATCAAGAAAGCGCTTCAGGTGCACCACTAAAACGTCAGGAAACTTTGAGAAGTGTTGCCGCTTCTGCAGCTTCATACGGTTGCATGCAAGACAAGCCTCGGGATACTCCCAGGGACGAATATGAGCCTAAGTTTCAAGATGGATTTGGTGAAGAAAGGAAACCTGGATACATGCTTCGAGGGTTGGTTCAAAACGATGGGAATGATCACGAATCTTGATAACACTATAGTCGTCAGCAATTCTGTTCTCAAAGTTCGGCCAGTCATCGTCAATCTTATTCATCGAGTCTGAAAAGGAGGCATTCCTGAGCTATGAAAGCCCACAAGAGTTTCTACGCTTCAAGAGCATATGACAGAAGAAAAATGGCGGCGCATTTTGCCGGTCGCCATTGGGAACCATGATATCGCTTAGTTTGCGTCCTTTTGCAATGTTGTTCTACAAATATGAAAATTGTTTAATGCAAGACTTACTTCAAATACTTTAGGATCCATGCCTTCCTCAAGCTTCTTATATTGGGATCCTAGTGCTTCACGAAACGACTGCCTCATTTTCGAAGGCAACTCATCAGAGAAATTTTTAATTCTGTGTGCGACGGCCAGTGGTCCAGTGAGTCTTTAAAATACGTTTGTTTATTGCTGACTTACATGCATCCGTCGTCACGCTCAACGTAGAAAACAAGCGGCACCTCTTTGTTGGTTGTCAGTGGCAATTCCACAGCAAAATAGTTTGGAATGTTATTGAAGTTTGTCGATTCCGATCCTAGAACTTCGTTGACGGCGATAATTTGGAAGTCTTTTGAAGTTTTTCGAAACAAAACAATGCTCTGGAAGGCTCATTGTTTTTACATTTCTCACATTTATTCTGCGGCCTTCGCTTCCTTCGATCCGCTCTGTTAGTGCTTGCTTGACAAAGTTGACGTTTATTCGATTTGGCGTTCGGAACCCGAACTTCACCATAAAGTTCTCGGTGCACCAGGTTATGGTCATCACACGTTCACTAAAAAAACGAGCTTCACGAACACCCTGATTTACATTTCTGGTATGTTGAGGGAGAGCATGAGAAACGGTGATACATGCTCGGTCTTCTTGTTCCCGCAGTGAGCACATTCAATTTTTCGCAGAAACTCGCCCTTAAATGCATTGATGTGATAGATTTGACAGGATCAACCTCGAACATTGATCTGACAGTTTTCGTATTTGCTGTACTTTTAGATCCAAAAAACGACTGTCGTGACGTAGCTTCTTGCGACAAACGATCAACCAACCAGTAAAAAAGTTCATGAGCATCCTGTAATAGCATAATTTGTCATGAATGGTCAAACCTGTTGCGTACTGCCGTCGTACTTCCGTTCCATTGAACCGATCCGCGAGCAAAACGATTTTGAGGCCAAACTACAGTGTGCCGGTCCTCTAGTCTCTACGTCCCAAAGATCCGCGAAAAGTTTTGACATTTCAGACGTGACGGGCTTCTATAACGCGTTCTCTAATCCTACGAAAGCAAACATTACTACCGCTTTCTTTGCGAAGATGATGTGTTCAGCAAATGGCTCAATAGCGGCAAGGCATTGAAGAACAGAGTTCATGTAACACGAGTTGCCAACGTTAACCAGTCCGCGATACAGATGGGTCGGCCTTAGAGCAACGGCTTTATTTTGATCTGTCGTGCTGCCGTCTTCGCGATTCTTCTTTCGATAACCAGCCATTTGTGGTGTCATGCCACTAGAGACGTTATTTATTGAAACACCAAAACGCTTTTTGTTAGGTATATTTCTGCGTAATTAACGCGCATTTCAGGGTGAAAAAACAATGAGGTTCAAATGAAAGTTTATTTTGTTATTTAACTGGCATGGCATACAGCTCGATCCACTCTCTAACAGTCTTTTTGAACTTTGAAGAGAAAACGTTGGCTGAAGTATAAGCGGCCGCCGCGTCAGAGTTCAAGGGACTGTTTGGGTTAGGCTTTTCGAGAAGTTCGTATATAGCTAACACCACTGAAATCGGCGGCATTGCGAAACTAAAGGCTCACGCTACCCATTGAAATATTTCTTGCCGGAGTCCATGCGGTTGAAAGAATGTCAAGACAAATGCGACCGCTTTCACAGCTGACGTTCGGGTGGTAAACTTTGTGAGTAAATTCAACCTTAAAACATGGTTGTTGTATGCAATAGCAACGAAACTAGGAGAATGCACAGCATCACAATGAATTGAACACTTACTGCTGGGGCCGAAAACGGATAATCCTTCGGGAATCGTATGTGGAGACGAAACATGCCGTACTTATAGGGCGTGGTCTTCGGTCCTTGAAAAGAAACCTCGCAAAGTTCCAGATCCTCGGTGTGCGACACCGTGCATGGCACTGGTGGCACCGTTTGTAGCTTCATGATATCCTGAAATGAGAAATGCTCGTAAAAGACAATAATCTTACTGTTTGCATTCGACTAAAGCGGGTATCCATGGTGGTTTGAAAGGTTCAGAAGCAGAGCGCCGGCCGTCCAGTCAAGGGCCTTACGACCGACTGCCACAACGGTCCAGCTCGCTTATCACAAAGTCGAAAAGGGGGCGGATTTTCGTGACCTGTCATGAGACTTCGCATGCCTTTGATATCATCTTCGTAGTCAGTCCTTGTTGTGGGAGAAGAAGGAAGGTCTGCCTTGTGGCTAACCATGTCGGGGGATTCGATCAACACTTGCGTTGTCTGCACACAAACTTATTGTAAGTTTTCCACAATTCTGATCTTTCAATGCCCATACAGGCACTGAGTCGCGTCTGCCGAAGAGTCTCGAGTGTGGCCACACATTCTGTCTAGCATGCTTGCTTCAGATTCGACAAAGAGGCGGAAAGTAAGCATTCGATGACGTTCACAAATCACCATCCTTTTCAGTAAGATGATCGAATGCCCGGAGTGTAAGATGAAGCATTATGTGAATCCGACGGCTTTGCCGACGATCTTCCAGCTAATTCAAGACGTCGGTAAGTGCAACGAAGCTTACAGTGCTCATCGCCACTTTCAGCACCGGCTACCGGTGGCTTTAACATAAGGAGACCATTTACGGGTCAAGGAAAGGTTCGAAAACTCTGCTTTATCTTAACGCTCACATCTTAGGTCATAATTCAATCTCCGAGAGGAATGTTTCCCATCGAGGTTCACTTCTCGAAACAAGTGAAAGAGTTGAAGAAGCTTATTGAACAGAAAACAGGTGTTGCAGTCGATCAGCAAGTTCTAAACTACAGCGGTTTGCACTTTCCGAATCCTGTTTCAAAACGTTCAGGAAAGATGCTCGACGATAGCAAGGCGCTTTCTTCATACTCCATCAAGGATGGCGACGAAATTCAGCAAACAATCAAAACTCTTGGAGGATGATGATGCTATACATGCTTCAACTGAATTTCTCAATCCTTTATATAACAGAAACATGTACAGTCAATCGCTCAGTTTTTCTCAAGACTTTGTCCTTCATCTCTTGTGTTGGCAATAAAGGATTTTGTCTCTATTCGTATCTTCCATGAACGTCTTTACCGTTGCGAATACTTACCGCGCTTCATCATTGCGAAACTCGTCGTTGTTGTTGTACGAAACGAGCATCCTTCGTTTCTTCACTGCTCCTTCTTTCCTCACTTCTCATAAAAATCTTGTCCTTGTCTTAACCAGGGACAGGAGTACGTGAAGCCGAGTGTCTCTCCCTGCCAGTGACGCACAAACGCTTCTCTTTAGCATAAGATTCGGAAGATAAGAACACTTGAAGAACACTCCCTTTCGCGCTCATCATATTTGCTCACAACAATGCTCTCGTTCGAATGTTCTGGACGAGTCGAAAATAGACGTGGCAATTACAAGAACTAAAGATGAAGCTTCAGTTAACATCTCTCTCAAGCAATGCCATCTGAGCTCGTCGATCGCGATCTTTATTCAAGACAAATGTAAGCGCATGAGAAAGTCCGACTGTTCAGTTATGCTCTCAACGAGTCTGCTATGGAAAGAATTCGCCAGAGCTCGGTTCTTGTTTCTGGTCTCGGCGGCGTTGGAGTTGAGATCGCTAAGAATCTAATTCTGGCTGGTGTACGACGAGTCACTATCCACGTGAGACCCAAAGTTGCAATACAGCAGCCACTGCCTTGTTAGGATACGACAAGTGCGACTATGAAGGACTTGGCGACACAGTTTTTTCTCTCCAAAAGTGATCTTGGGATGAATCGTGCACAAGCCAGCTTTGAAAAGTAGGCTATGGTCGTCACGGGTAACAAACTGCTTGCAGTCTCCGCAGTCTTAACGACACCGTCACACTGGATCTGTTGACCGATGATCTAGATGAACATACAATCGCAATGTTCGATGTATGACTAAACGCATTTTGTCGACTTATTCAGGTTATTGTGGCGTGTGATGTGGCTTATGATGAGAAGCTGAAGATCGCTGGTTGGTCACGTCAACGTGAAGTAAAGCTCGTGTTCGCCGATACATATGGCGCTTTTGGCCGAATCTTCGTCGATTTTGGCGAGACGTTCACCGTGTTTGACACGAATGGACAACCTTGCAAGGAGGTGTTCATAACTGTCTAATAATCGATCCTTCAGACGATCATTGTCGATGTCGGTGATGAAGGTCGCGTCTGCACCAGTGATATCCATGGGTTCCTCAACGAAGACCAACTGCGATGTGATGTTCTTCATGGGGAAGTTTTTCATGTGAAAAACTTTGTCAGTGAGTCTTTGAGAGTAATTAGCACAATTGTCTCGCAAAGTTAAGGTGGGACGAGCTTCGAAGTTCCTGAAGAGGAAGCACAGAAGTTGCGAAACGCAATCGGGCATCGTCTAATTGAGACCAAACAACCATCTGACCTGTGCTTTATGCCTCTAACTGAAGCAATTGATAATTCGAGCCTCATAAGAGGCGACTTTAGCAATCAGCGCCATAAAGAATCACATCCACTTTGGAGAGCCTTGGACGCATTTCAGCTGAAGGTTTGCGACACTCCGTGAGATTACCGGCTAGTTCAGCATGGTCGTAATCCACTACTCGACGAGGAGAACAAATTCATTGCTGAGCTCGAGCAATCGACTTCAGACACGATCCGAAGCTTCTTCTTCAGAAGCGTTAGTTTGACCTTCTAAATTTAAAGAAAGCTGTCAGATTCATGGAGCCCTAGCTCCTGTTTGTTCGATAATCGGCGGAATGGCAGCTCAAGAAGTTGTCAAGGCCATCACGCACCACACAACACCTTATCGACAAACATTCCTCTATGACTGCTCGGATCTGCTCGACAGTGTACCTCATGACGCGGATACGACCTCGGTAAGTAAGTTCCTGACAATAAGGAGTGGCTTTCCCTTTCAGCGTGAAAGTCGCTATGATGCACAAGCTGCGCTCTGGGGCTGGGAGCTTCAGGAAAAGTTGCAATGCCAGAAGTGGTTCATCGTCGGCGCTGGAGCTATCGGCTGCGAGCATTTGAAAAATCTTGCAATGCTTGGCTTGGGAACCAAAGCTGACGGCACCCTCACAATTACGGATATGGATAGCATCGAGCTTTCAAATCTGAGTCGACAATTCCTCTTCCGGCGTGCGGATATTGGGGTAGTTATAGCAGAACAGAAGGCATAAGCTTTAGAAAAACAAGGCCATGGTCGCCGCGTCGGCATCTAAGAAGTTCAACTCGGACACGAAGCTTCAAGCCTACGACAAAATCGTCTCTGAAGATACCCGCGACTTCTTTGACGATCGCTTCTGGCTTAACCTGGACGGAATTCTTCCCGCATTGGATAACTTCGATGCTCGTAAGTCCATGATTTCCTTCTCCATAGCGTCCGTCCTTAGGTCGTTTCGTGGATTCCCTCGCGCTTTCGTACGGAAAGCCTTTTATTGACTCCGGAACTGAAGGCTTGAGCGGCAACACTCAGGTCGTCTATCCTAGTCTCACCAAATCATTTGCGGAATCGTAAGCGTCATCTCTCTCATTTCTGTGGCTTCAGCTCAAGCCCAGGTGCTTCAAAAGCAATTCCATTCTGCACACTCAAATATTTCCCGTATACCATCGAGCACTGTATTGCGGTAATCGATTGACAAAATCATTTACCCGAACACAGTGGGCCATGAGCAAATTCGATGGCAACTTTGCCAAGCCCGCCACCATTACAAATGCTTTTCTTGAAAACCGCGGTGCGTTTATGAAACGCCTCTCAGAACAGACTCAGTTTGATCAAGTAAGTCATTTCAAACTTCTATTCAGCGACAAAAGATTGAACAAGTGAACATTTTGTCATCCACTTTGCAAAGCGAGCATCCGCCAACACTAGAAGATTGTGTTAGATGGGCACGTCGTCAGTTTCAGGTTACTCATTTTTGAGCGTCAAAGTTTTCTTAATCAGAGTATTTTCCACAACGACATGTTGCAAATTCGGTCAAATTATCCCGAAGATATGACAACGAATGCAGGGAAGAAGTGGGTTGAAAAAATACTTCCCAGCCTGTTTCTTCACAGATTTTGGCTGCCACCGAAGCGCTGTCCCCAAGCAGTAACGTTTTCAATGCAAGACTCATCGCATTTGGACTTCATATTTGCGGCCAGTTTTCTTCGTGCTCAACTCTTTGGACTTCAATTTAGTCTGACCATAAGCGATATTATACAAATTGTTGAGCAGGTTGAGGTAAGTACAAGAAATTGAGCCCTAGTGAAATTCGTTTTCCGATCTACCCTTTCACTCCAGTCGCCGGCTTCACTTTGCCTGAGAATGATGATGTTGCCAAAAGCCACGTCCAGCTTTCATCAGGTACCGAAAAAATTGGTATCTCATCTTCCACAGAGACGAAGACGTTCGACCGGCTGAAGCAATACTTGCTAGAGGCCAACTTTTCTCTCTACACTAGGCTTGATGAAATACATTTAGAAAAGGTTTATCCACTACAGAGCAATTTAAGAATAGGATGACGAAACGAATCATCACGTAGACTTCCTAACAGCTACGGCAAATCTTCGAGCCCGAAACTACTCCATTCAGGAAACGGATTATATGAATGTTTGCAAACTTTTGAAAATCATATTGTTTAAGGTTCGCAAAATTGCTGGAAGGATTGTGCCCGCGCTTGCCACTACGACCGCCGTTGTCTCTGGTCTTGCTTGCATCGAAATGTTGAAGGTTTGGAAAAATTCTCTCTCAAGCTTTTCTAGGCTTGCTTTGTCGATCAGCCAACAATCGAAACATTCAAGAACTCGTCCGTGAACCTTGCTGCGCCTAGTTTCAGCACAATGGAGCCATTAGAAGCTGACATCACTGCCAATGAGGTAGTGAATCACAAAACGTGCAAGGCTCTAGAATCTCCTAACACAGTTTTCAACGTGGAATCGACTCGAAATTCAGGCTCCAAAAACACTTCGTGAACTGCTAGACTACATGGACGTATGCACTAATTTTGCCTGACAGATATTCCTAGCAAACCTACAACGCAAAGGTGTTGCTTCTGTCGTATACCACTGGCGACAAGGGCAAGCAGTTGTACTCCAACGGCTCTGGCGCCGAGCGTACAGCGCTTTTCGACTTCGAGTAACTTATAGGCCTACACCTATTGCAAGAGAGCTGTTTCAGAATTGAATCCATAATTCAAAACTCCGACTGCTCGACTTCTTCCAAGATGTTCCTCGAACTCGTTGCCACAGTGCTCGATGGGTCAAACAATGAGATATTGACCATTCCCATTCGTTATGTTCTGCAGCATGATAACATGATGGAGTAAAGTTTTTCCAGCCTAACTGGCTTGGCCCTCGCTTCAAACCAGTGGTACACAGAGCCCACTGAAGAATTACTTTAGTGTAAATGGCTTTGGTCTTACTCTAACAACAGCTCGTTTATGCTGCCGTGGCTCTGTTTGCGCCGAAGGAAAGCGCGCGCTGGGTCGGGTTTATGGGTAGCCGATAAGACCAAACTTTTGGAACGAGCAGTCATGCGACGACTGAACGTCTGGCAAACATGAGCTCGCGTCACGATTGTGAAAGACAAACTCACAAAATCGAAGACAATTAGAGCGGCAAAATGGCATGATAAGAGAGCGCCGATTTATCCCGACGTGTGACTCCGTCGTGTTTGTTTATGATGCCACGCGTTCTTTGGCGCATTTCGAAAGTCCAACTATGTCCTGGTTTGCAGGGGGCTGATGAGCCACTGCCGACAACATAAATGTCGACAGGCCCTTCGAATCTACACTCAGTATGGCGTGGCACGAATTCTCGACGAACCGAGTTTCTACGTCATGGGACTGCTCTTCAAATTTGTCGTTGGTGAGGGCCTGGTGGAGGAGAATCCCCTCGGTCTACACCTGATCATTGACGCGACGTCGGCGACTACACTGGCTGCAGGATGGAGGATTGCCATGCGGGCCGTTGTTCACTACGACACAGCTCTTGGCCAGTCGGGCATGATGGACAACGACTTCACAGAGGTAGTAGAATTGTTCAATCTCGCAAATGAAGTTGTTCAGGTGCTTCACGCCGAAAAGCTTCAAATGTTTGTCACCGGCTTTAACACCACCGTGAACCATCTGACCCTATATCTTACCTTCACTTTCGACGATGTTCATCCATATCGTCACTGGTTCATGAACAAGGCCATCTCACAAACAAAACGCTTCGACTCAAAACTTATGATTCGTGGACATGAAGAAACGCCGATCTACGTGAACAAGGAGCTTCTGGCAATGAATTCACCCTTCTTTGAGTCGTTCTTCTTTCCCAAGAAGATACTCCGATCTCGGAACAAGGAGCGAGTCCTTCGAGAAGTGACGATCGATGAAATGCTTGAATATCTCTACTGTGTCCACGCTCCTACACGTCCTTTCAAATTCGAACGCATGCGAGTCATTTTGAAGATGGCAACTCGCTTCGATAACTTTACTCTCTTGGCCGAAGCAGAGAACTTTCTTCTCAGTACGGACCTCATTGAGTCTCACAAGAAGAATCAGGTTTTGGTTCCTTTGCTGGAACTTCTTTGCGTTTAAGGTTCTCGTATGGGCGGACGAGTTCGGACGTCGTGATCTCTTTCGCTATATTTTGGATCTGATGGCGCTTCACGAGTTGAACCAATTCGCCGCCACAATCCCGTCAGTTTTCCGAAATGAAGAATTCGGAAAGCTGTTCGAGATGCGTCGCGGTGCACAAAGCATTCCTCTCTATGCCCTTCCACAATCCTCACACACCCCCATGTATCATTAGGCCTGGTTTTCCTCGCAATAAATAAAGTACCTCAAATTAGATTCTGTTTATGAGAAACTAAGCGTCTTAAGCTCTTCCAAAAGAGGGTGCTAGAACAGAACAGATAAGCCCCGCGAGTGGTTTCGGCCGCTCTGTGTGTGTACACAAACGCCGTTCTTCCTCTAACAACAGACTTCTTCTTCTAAAACGTTGAAATGTCGTCGGGTAAGAACTGTCATCCTGCTGTCGATTTTTAGCTTTGTCTCACCTTCCCATTCTGACAGAATCATTTGAAGTTCGTCAACTTATCGGAAAAGGCGCAAGTGGGAATGTGTATCGATGCATGTTTGTCATACTTTCATTTCATTGTCAAACGTTAAGAAAACGCGAGACAGAGCAGATTTATGCTAACAAAATCATTGAAATCGATCGAGATCAAGGAGACACATATCTGGAAGAGGTTCGCATTCAGCTGGAAGCCCTCGGACCACATGTAAACATCGTTCAGCTGCACAGCTTTTGGGTTGAAACTGTAAATTTTTCCTTTTATGTTGAATGAAGGATTCAGGTTCGAGATCAACGCTACTTGGTAATCTGCATGGAGCACTGCGAGCGCTCCTTGGAGAACGCTCTATCGCACGGCTATTTCCTGAAAAAGAATGGCGACTGTGACAAGAAGCTCGTCAGTTCCATTCTTCGTGGTGCTCTCAGTGGAATTATCTTCATTCATGATTCGCATCTCATTCACCGAGACGTGAAATCGGCGAACATCCTCGTGAGCAGCAACAACGTGGCGAAGATCGCCGATTTTGGGATTGCAACGCGCAGCTCATTAACACGCACGCTCACACTAGGCCAGGGAACGCCGGAATATATGGCGCCCGAAATTCACTACTCCTATGATTGCAAGGTCGATGTGTTCAGGTATAGATACCTCATGGATGCAAATCGCAATTGCAGTTTCGGTGTCGTCATTCTGGAAACATATAAATGGTGCACGATTGAAAACCCGAAGAAGACAAAACTGTACCACGACGTTGCCAACATAATCGTGAGATATTATTATTAATGTTATTTGCGGACATGTTCAGAAGTATACGAAATTTCCCGCCAATTTCGGCCGTGGCTTCGAACAACTCGAACTTAGCATTATTCAAACGGCCATTGTATTAGCCTTAACTCCGAAACCAGAAGATCGTCCATCATCACTTCAGCTCTTCGATGCCCTCTTTTCTGAGGGTTTGTGATATTTGTTAAATACGTGGAAGCGAAACTTGCGTTTAGATTCATTTTCAGAAATTAAACTCGTTCCGGAAGTTAAACTCGAAAAGGAGACGCTGCAGAAAACGAATTCCGACCACTTCGTCGATGTCGCTGCTTTTCGGAATCCACAGCCAATACATCGAATGTCTGGCACAGCTGTTCACACATGTCCATCTTCCCAAGTTGGTCCCATCAGCATGCCGTTTCGGCCCGCCTCATCCGCCTCATCGCATTCACTGACTTCCCCTTCCGGCTATCAGCGACAGTCAAGCCCCGTTGGGCCGCAAGTCCTTCCATTTCGCCCGAGAGCTGACAATCTTCGACCGCGCAATTTTGTATCACCGCACAATCCTCATTTCCCAACCGTTACATCTACTTCGCTTCCGTTGCAATCCTCTGATGTTATCGAGCCTTCGGCTCCCCCGTTGGAAGAATGATTATACTGCTTCAGAAGTTGTTCGTTCTGTTGTTTTTGAAAACTCGTCATGTGTAGGATTTTTGTGTTCGTAACGCATTTCCTGAAACGGGATGCCGTCGGGCGGTTCCCCCTTGTCCCACCTAGCCCTCCTTTCCGACGGGGGTCTTATCAGCAGGGTGATCGAACGTCTTTGCCGACCATTTTCTGCTAAAGAGCGATGATTCTTATTCTAAGGTGAAGCTCTTCTTGCGTCAATGCCTTTGTGTCCATGATCAACAACAAAACATTGGAGTCTTGCGAAACTTACTAATTTGTGTCACCATCCACACCATACCTCTTGACAATGACGAGGGACCAATTTATAATATTTATCGAGCATTTGACTGTACACACGCGAAACTGCATAAAATGAGTGAACATGTGACGGATTTTAAATCAGAAAGAGCTGCCCAAATCCTCCAACCGTTCGAATCGACTGACTAATGATTGCCTCGTCAGTAACGTTGTAGTGCTTCAGGGTCTTGCTATCTTCCAGTGTTCGACCTACAAATGAATTTCTTTTGTTTTAAACTTGATACCATTGAAGCAGAGTGTCTGATCAGCCGCTGGAATGCCATTTCTCTGAGCGATGAACTCCTTGACCTCCTTTACAGTTCGAGACGAGGGAAGTTCCATTGTCATCTCCCCTCCCTTCGAGTCTCGAATGAAAATCTGCAGGAAGTTTGCCTTCTTGCATTCTTGAAAAACAAACTTTCAAATGACGCTCTGCTTGCCGGTGGTATTGCTCTGTCGGTGGTATTGCTCTGAAAAGGGCAAATGATGGTTCAGCCGGTACAGCCGAAGCGGGCACTGGTGGTGGTGGTGGTGCCGGCGATGCTGGTGGTTCCTCTTCTAACGAATCGTTCCACCGAAACAAACATCCTTCTCACCGACTGGGATTAGATTGTGAATCGTTGGAAAAGCATGTGGATTCTGGAAATGTTGAGCTTTGCACTTCGAAAGAGGACAAACGACAATGTTGCTAGAAAAGCGCTTAAAGTTTTCCGTTTGCCTTACTCTTTTCGACGTCCCGTAAGACAAATCACACAGAATACGTGGCCGCATGGCTGCTGCTTTGGAATTCGAACATCGGCTGAAATTCTGGAATAGTAATTCCATGACACAACTTACAGTAGAGATTGTTGCAACCCTTGCAGTAGGACATGGTGAAGGTTCAACGCTAGGAGAGACGCTTGATGCCAAGTGTTAGTGCGCTTATTGTTAAACTAACCAGTTGTAGCCCACGGAATAACGCCCACTTCTCGTCAGGGGCCGCAGAGAGAGCGCAACGGCTTGATAAGAGTATCGACACCAGGCGCCGGCATCCACCTCCCCTTCTTCCCACTTCTATTAAGCTTGGCTCTTCGTTGCGAAAGCGGTTGTTGAGTTGCCGTGACCGTTTTCAGAATTGGTCAATTTGATTCTTTATAGTAGCCACGATCATCAAATGGCTGGCTCGTCTGGTGGAAATGTAAGTTGCCGGTAACCAACGTTCATTGCAATGGGAATTCTAGAACCACCATTCAATGCTCACAAATGGACATGGCGGCCACACAAACCACCTATTCTCGGTATGCGTCTTTCTCATTTACGGCAAGAAGCGTTCAGATAGCGCGACCGCTTGGCCGTGGTTTAACGAACGTGGGCAACTGCTGTTACTCGAACTCCCTCTTGCAATGTCTCGCCGCTCTCGAGCCCTTTGTCGGTCGAATTATGCTCAACAAGAAAAACAAAGTTTGTTTGTACTTTCGATTGACACGCATTTGACAGACCCCTGTCACGACAGCTCTCAGAGAGATGCTCGCCGAGCTTTGGTCTATTCCAAGCGAGATTTCCCACACGAATGATAGCGCATCAGCGATATGGTGCGCCCATCTGCGGCGTCTGGATCGACGTTTTGATGGTCAATCTCAGCAGGTTAGATCGCATAGAAGATTTGAAAGTTTGTGAGCGTTACAGGACGCCCATGATTTCTTCTACTGGGTCATGAATCGTGTTTTCGATGAGAATGCGACTATTCCCAACTTGCGGATCTTACAACAAGAACTTCGCTTAATGTTTACTGTTCGTTTATTGAATTAGTGAGCTCGTACAGTAACTTTTAGGGTGAATTCGTAAGCAAGTTCAAATGTTCTACTTGCCAACAAAACACTGCAAACAACACCTCGCAATTCTTGGCGCTGTCGCTCCGTCTCCCTGAAAAGTTAGTACTACTAACGTTGTACACAACGAATATTTCCAGAGAGTATGCAATGACGATCACCTATTGCACGGAGAACCACAACGTGCGCTTTGGATATCGAACGGCGAATGCACAGAATCCGCGAGAAGTGAAGCGTTTCATGCATCAACGAATTTCGGAGGCAGAAGGACAACAGAAAAACGTACGCAATGCACACGTTTTATTTCATTTCGATTCTTTAGAAGCTCGTGTTGTTGCAAGAAGGTTCGTCCGAATTACGACTAGTTCAAAGCAACGAAATTCTTGGCTCGATCTTCTCGGAGAATGTACCTGACTACTTGGCCGTTGAATTGCCTGATCTAATAGCTGGTTCTGTTCCAGTTATCTTCTACGTCAAAGATGACGGTGCAAGAACGTGAGAAAGTTTCCTTTCCGAAAAACACTTTTAGCATCATCGGTCCATTCGTTATACTCATTTCATCAAAGACAGCCCAAGAATTAGAACATCACGTTCGTCAAAAGCTGCGTAGCGTTTCTGGTCTGAGCTTTGATCCGATGACAACTCCTCTAGGTATTCGTTACGAAAATGTAAGCGCTAAAGTTGAATCTTTTTCATAATTCAGAATGGGCATTTCGTCGAGTTTCCGCCATATTTACAAAGCATCCACCAGACCCTAGTTTTTGGAAAGTCTTTCGGATTCTGTTGCGTCAGTGTTGGTGGCGCAAATGGTAAAACTCTCTTATGCAATACAATGGAAACAAAATATCTTCCATGCAGGCGTGAGCGAAGCTCGAAGCGGTATCTTCAAACATGCGCGCGGCCATAACAACATCTCCGAAGATTTCAGTGTTCATCAGATTTCCGAAAGACTGCGATATAATAGGCCTGAGCTTCGGAAGTGCCTCGAAGTTTGTGCTTGTCACACATTCTCATGAAAACATTTAGGCGTATTTTCAAGACTGCCTCGTCGACGACACGTGCAAACGTTGCCATAACCGAACGATAAAACGCTCGCTACAGATTAAACGCGAACCCAGCGTTCTTGTACTTCATCTTCAACGATTCGTTGATGGGGCATGCAGAGCTTCTCATTGCGTCTCATAATTCAATTTAGACTACCAAAAACGAGGCGCACATCGCCTTTCCATTGAACGAACTTAACTTGTCGCGTGAACTTTTAAAGAAAACAGGAACAAGGTTAGTTTTGCCTTCGCTTGTATCATGGCGGTTTAGCCATTCGGATGCCATCTACGATCTTGTTGGTGCGATCATCCAGAGCGGTACGTTTTTAACTGAAAGTTGCAATAAAACGAAACAAGGCGAAAGACAAGACAACTTCCAGGTTCGACGCCGCAATCTGGTCACTATACTGCCGTCGTACGCAGTCCGATCGATCACGAATGGCGTCATTTCAACGATTCAAGCGTTCATAAAATCTCAGAGGAGGAGGTTCTGAGTTACGGTTCCAATGTCTACATGCTTATCTATGCAAAGCCAAGCTTTCGTGAAGCAACTTTCGAGGAATTGGTAGGGTGAAACCAATTCAACTTGCTGAAATGTTTTAGCGCAGGCTTATCGGTGTAATTCAAACGCCACTTCAACGAGGGAAATCCGCGCCGCATCAGCGGTACGTGAAGTTGCTTTTTCCCGTTTCTTTTGCATCTCAAACTGCCGCCTGCACGTCTTTTTCCTCTCCTCACTTGTGTACTTTCAGCCGTAGAGATGGTGGTAGTGTGCCCTCGTACGTGAATCGCCAAAGTTCTTTCCACCAAGATCCCGCTGTCCAGCGTCTTAATCCTGTGTTGGCAGTTCGAGATGCGGGAGAAAGTTCTGGCAGTCTAAGATGTGAGAGAAATCTTTTTGAACTCATAGGATGAAAATGAAAATGTTTAGGGACGCCGGAGCGATGGGCCATTTACGAGGAGGAGCGGAGGCAATTGGAGGAGATCAAGCAACAGCAAGCCTTGGAGAGAGCACAAAGGCCATCGAGATTTCAACGGGCGGTGAACAGAATGACGTTTCGATTGCTAGCGCCGCCACAGAGGCGCCACCTGGAACCAACGCAGGAACCAACAACTTGGTGCTCAATAATGTGAATGCGAAGCCTAATGAGAATTCAAATCCTTCATCACCAGTACAAATCAGTAGTAATCAAGTTCAAGTGCTTAGTCAACAACCAACTAGTAATTCCAACAAGCCTTCTCCTCCTGTCATCTCGCATCATGAAAGTGAACCACCAACACGTTCGACCACTCCACTTCAAAATGGGAAAAACAAAGCCCAATCCGATTCAACGTCTCTTCAATCAGCGGATGTTTTGCCATCGGAAACTGGTGAGAAAAAACTAAAGAAGGAAAAGCAAAAACGAAGAAAACCAAGAATACTTAGGATTTTTTTCAAATCCTCGTCAGATAAGGAGGGATCAAAAAATGTCACAGTTGAAGACAAACTGGCAGATTCGTCTGACATTCAAGCAAATGAATCGATTAGTGCAACACCCGAAGAAGCAGCCGGGAAACCAACGGAAGAGGCGTCTGAAGGAATCCCCGAAGAAAGCGCTATCAGCTCCAATGTCTCAAAGGAAATCCAACAACCAAGACAAGACAATTTAGAAGCGAGTACGCCTACAGCAAATAACTTGCAAAGTGATGCGACGCCTGTAGATTCCCCTAAAACCGGCGAAGTTGAAAACGAATGTGATGTTCACTTGAGCGCTGAGTCACCTGACGACAATGCGAAGAAGAGTATCTCGTTGCCTAAAGCAGCAGAGAAGACGACGACGTTCACACTGGTCACAACCTCTGAATCGAAGAGTAAGGAAGAAGGCAAGAGTTGGAAATCATCAAATGGAAATATCAACGTTTCAAGAATCGCAACAGCAGAACTCAAAATCAATAATCCAGATCACTTTGAAAGACTTATAAAGCAAGAGAAGAACGAGGAACTCATCAAGTTTTCGGGCCTGGAATTGAATGAGATCAATCGCGTTCTCGAGAAACTAGGCACGGATTTCGAAAAGCCTCACATGAAATTGGCCATCTTTCTTCGCTATGCTACACGTGGACGTTCGCTTCAACAACTGAATGAAGAATTCAAAATTGAGGAGGCAGTGGTCATTCGCTGCATCAAGAAGACAGCCAAGAGAATCAAAGAGCGGATGGACGAAACGTCGACTAAAAAACACTGGGCGTATTCAGCTAACAGATTTCTGGAGAAATTTGATTATCCACGAGCGGTTGGTGTTTTTGGTGGTGCCGAAATCCGTCTGAGCTCTGAAGTACCAGCCGTCTTTGCGGCGGTAATTGATAGCGAATCTCGTGTTCTGATTTCTCTAGTCATCGAAAAAAAGCGATCACTGGGTTACTACATCAGAACAAAAATGGATGGAACGCTCAACTCCACTTTCGAAGAATTTTCCAATCCTCAGTCGCTAGACGAAGCGAACGAGGGTCAAGCAGTTCCATACACATTTCTAGCCGATCATATGATTTTACCCAAACCTTATTTGCTGCGTCCGTATTCAAGAACGGAAGCCAGCCACGACGAAGCCAAACAGCAGTTCAATGACCGCTTTACGAGGTTAACCCATTTTGAAATTCATACATAGTTTAGAGCTTGGCAAGCTTGGCCGCAGTTCCTCAATGGATTTGCGAAATTTTTTCCACCAATAAAGGCGCAAATGCCTGGTCTGAAATCCGAAGAAGCGATCGCTGTCATCGAGGCAGCCCTGGTTTGAAAGTCTCAAAGCTCAAAACGTTGAATGGCAGATTATTTGGAACCAACTTCCCGTAGAAGTTCGGTTTCAGCTGACGTCAACTGATCGCACTACCGAACCAACGATAAACGAATTGGACGCTGAAGAGAACCCTACTAGAGATATTTTGCGTGATTTCTTTGCTCCCAATCAGGAAGAGGATGTTGATGATGTTGTTCAACTCAAAATGTAGTCTATCCATGTATTTTTGCTTAATAACCTTACATAGTATATGTACTTAGGCACATGTAATAGATATTCCACGTTAGTCTGCCGAGATTTTGATGCAAAAGATGTTCTCGTTATGACTACATCAGTTCCATCAGCAATGCTTGCTTCCGTCATCCTCTTTGAGTTTACTGACAATATGATGTTTTCTGTCCTTATAAGAAACCCATGCTCACAGAGTATTTATCATTGAATTATGTTTATTGAATCGTGCATGAAAAGAGGCTTAAACCAGAGGTCTGATTGTTTTGCCGTTTCTGGTTTCACTTGTCCATAAGGACTGGCGCTGTTGGTACGACTTTGATTGCACCTGAGAAGTGACTCGCCGGTGTTGGACGCAATGGACGAGTCAGTGACATTGGATGAAAACGGAGGTCAGCTGGACCAACTGGAAGTTGCGCTTGCGAAGCTTCAGGCAGTGGGTTACTCCAGGTCGCTCGGATAACTGGTAGTGGATTCGTTACAAGCGGCGGCCAATGTCCAGGGCCAACGGGAAGAGTATCAACTGCCACAGATGGTGGTGCTGTAACGACAGATGTGGTAGGATCCTCAGTGCGGCTCACGACCGTGTTCCGCTGCCCGTTTCCCGATTGTGAGTCCTCGGAGTCTGTCAATGGATCAGACTATGAGTTTGATCAAAACCAAGACAAACCATCTTCGAACAGAATGTGATAGACTTCAAGAGCCGATGGACGCTCTTCAGAATCAAAAGCAAGAGCGAGAACAATTGCCGTCTGAATAACACTTATCTCTTTCACGTTGAAGCCCGCTCCAAAGCTGTCTGGAAACTTGCTTCGCGCCTAAACCAAGTCATGGAGCTCATCAGAAAAACCGTGATGTTTCTAACTTCCTCCTTTTTCGCAAAGCTTAACTTATAAACTTCGAAGAGAACAACCCCGAAACTGAAAAGAGGCTCAGATTTATGAGTAGTTATGCTCACCTGAAGACGTCGACCTTGCTGCCATAGTTTCCTTGGTAAACTTCAGGTGCAGTATAAACCGGCGTCCCGACTCCTAATGTGAGGGTTCGCGAGACCGAGTCGCGAGTCGCGATGCCAAAGTCCGCAATCTTCGCTATTCCGTCGTGCGTGATGAGAATGTTGGCCGACTTGATGTCCCGGTGAATGAGGCGGTTCTCGTGGATGAAGATCAAACCGCTGAGAGCGCCACGCATCACTGACTGCATCAGTTCTTTCTTGATTGCGTTGTTTGGGCCGCGGAAAAATCCGTGCCGAATTGCCTGCTCCAAAGATTGCTCGCAGTGCTCCATGCGTACGACAAGAAAACAGTGAGGTTCGGTCTAAAATAGGGTCTTGGTTAGCCCGACAACTACAATACCTTCTCCTGCCACCACTCATAGCGCCGAACAATGTTGATGTGCGATGGTAGAGTCGTGAAGTTAATCTCGAACTCCGGTAGGTCGCCTTGGTCAGCATTGATTTCGATGATTTTACACGCGTAATCTTGCCCGTTTCTGAGTTGTCTGCTCATGCTTCATTTTCAGCTACATCTCAAATCATACCGGCAACGATAGACCCAGCCGAACGAGCCACTTCCAATAAGTTGAAGCACTTCATATTCTGTGGCAAGCTTCCGCAGAGTCGAGAGGTCTGCTAAATATTGGGGGTGGAGCGAAAGTAGTGAGAATTTGTGAACTTTCATGTGTTTTTCGCGGTCTCCCGGCCTGCTCCA
>JAQIXL010001050.1:0-21331 GCA_034700245.1 Poikilolaimus oxycercus
TTTACTGCCTGTTTAGTTCTTAACTCTGCTGTTTTATCATTCTAAAACGATTTCCCGACCCCGAAAACCCTATTGCGACCCTTCTTCCCTCTCTTCGCGGACAAAAACCTCAAAAACCGCCGTACGGGCAGACAGACGGACATAGCGTTTTATATATAGTAAGGATGCTGTGCTTGGAGTTCGCACTATTTTTCATGGTAGAACTGGTGACGGCCGATCTTCTTTCCCTTCTTCATGTTCTTCGTCCTAATATGCTTTTACTAACAAAATAGGTTCAGCGGACTCACCACGAGGCATCTTCCTTGTTGGGATTATTGTAATGCATGCTACCGTTGGTCGGATCTGGCACTCTGCCTTCCAGGACATCATGAACTCGCTGCTTGATATTTTGGTACTCTTCCGGCTCCCTGTCAAGCTAATCGTTTTGATAATAAAGGATCCTACTCAATGTCGATTTTCCCCTTGCCGTAGACTCCCTCAAATTGGTACGGTTGATAGCAGACCTCCTTTAGTGTTTTTCCATGCTTTCCTGATTTGAGGCGATTGTTGATCACGTGAATGACGGCATACTGGAGAGCACAAGATGCGCATTTTTTTTTGGCAAGCAAATCTTACCTGGCCTTCTGGACCCTCACCGCGTGCCTCTGTGTAGACCGTCAAAGTGGTAGCCTCGATGTCCTCCTTGCTGTGCGACATGGCTTGTTGGACTACTTGCTCCGATATCTCTCCAGTATTTATTTCGGTCTTATCTTCATCTTGCGAAACTCACGAAACTCCACCCTACCAGCGCTCTTTCTCTATTGGCATGTCGCGCCATAACAAATGAACACGTTGATCTCTTGCGCAATCGAAATTTCCTTTGGAATAACAGCCAATTCAGGTGATAGTCGCATTTGATCTTCTCTAGAAAGTGGCCTCTCTGCTACCTAATCAAAGAAAGTGCACTTTATTGTTTGGACAATAACAAATGCAATATGTCTTGTTTTTGCACAAATAATAATTTTTTTGTGAAGCTCGAAGCTTCTTCAGAGGGTCAACGCATGGATGTTCGGGACGAGTTCCGATGGCTATCGCCGGCCTAAATCGGCTGAGGCGTCGTCCTGAGGAGTGAGAGGGGAAAGGCGCTGCGATGCCCAGCGATAAAGCCCCCTTCCCCTCAGCCGCTGAAGTCTCCCTGTTCGCCTAAAAATCCCTTCAGTTCTTCTCGTCATTCATTTTTGCATTGTTTTCGTCTTTCATCACGTTTTCCCCTAAGAAATCTCGCTGACAAATGCGCCGTCTGCTGCGATCGTCGAGCCTCAGAGGAGGAGAGGAAGAAGACAGTGTGTCCCTCCGCCTTCTTTCAATTCCCCCTCTCTCCTTTCACTTTCGGGCGCATGTCCGACAATTGATTCGTCTTCTCGCGGTCGAGATCCACCGAATATTGTTTGGTGTGAATGTATTCATTGTCATTTGACTGTTCATTTCTTACTGTTTACAATGAATGTGTCTTTCAGGATGATACTGTTGTGGAGATTAAGGTTGCTACTCGTCATTCTGTGCTCCGTAAGTTGTCCTTCAACCTTTTGCCCATCAGACTTCTTCGCATCGGCCCCATGCCTGCTAAACAACGTCACTGCTGACGATTTTCGAGAGGGTAGCAGGGTGGAATGTCAGCATGTTCTTTTCCCGGGGCGATCTGTATCGGGCGGCGGCCGGGAAGACCCGGTCCTCTCGACGAAGGGAGTCTGAGACGCGGATGCACGAGGCGGCGTTCGGATATTCCATTATGAAATTTTTGACTCAACAGAGTTCAGCTATTCTGATCCAATACAAACAATCCTAGTGAATTCGGTCAACACAATCGGTTTTTGGAGTTGTTTGATTGGAATCGTCGAGGATGTTTGTGAAAGTGAGAGGAGGAAAGTTTTTGGAAGGCCGCCGATGGATTCTTCGGACGAGATGAAGACCGGCGTTCGGGCGAGGAGAGAGTCGAGGGTCCTCGAAGACGTCAATATTGCTCTCGGCTATCTTAGTCATGCCCCGACGTCGGGAAGTCACTCGAAGGGACCGTCAAGTGCCGTCGCATCCTCCCTTTGAGCATCGATCTTCCGTATTTTTAGTAGTTTTGCGGGAAACCTTCTTAAGAAGACCTCGATGACGAAAGCAAACCGTTCTCGTTTATTCTTGCTCCTTGTAGGTGAGATGTGCCGCCGTGGACAATGGCGTCGTCGGAGACCCCGTCGTCGACTGCGGCGAGAACTTCATCGAGGTGAGGCTCCTCCTTGAATGCGTCAAAATTTGATCTCGAACGGCTCTTTGATCGCTTGTCGAGCCGAGGATCAAGAGGGGCCGGTTCGGCCGCTGAGCCCGCGTTGACCTCCGGCTTCTCCGATTTGTCAACAATCCGCTTTCCTCAAAAACTTACGAAAGAAGGGAGAAGCAAACAGAGACAAATGCTGCTTTCAGCTGCACGTGGAGACACGGGACACCTTCAAGGGAATCATGTTCGTCGAGGGCTTCATCGAGGATCCTTCTTGTCGTTCCTTGCCCCAAAACGACTTCGCCATTGTCGGCCGAAACGCCACGCTTCGCCTCAAATTCCAAGGCTGCGGTATTCAACGCAAACTCTCGGTCAGTTTCTATCGATTGGTGTACAAATAGTTTATTTGGCTGTGTTTTTGTTCAAATAGGTTATTCGCGCGCATTCAGCAGCAGCGAGTAATAGTTATGGGAGCTTCATAGATTAGGGTTAGTTTAGGAGAGCTTGAGGTTTGAGGGGTGGTGGCTTTGCGAAACTGCGTGGTGCAGGGTTAATTTCGGCCTCTCTCTTTGAAGTTTTCGGGTCTCAACGGCGTCCGTAGTATCCACCGCCATAGGGCTGCTGATAACCACCACCACCGTAAGGTTGTTGGAAACCTGAAGAATTAGGTTTGAGGCCTTGAAGGGAGTCTTACCTCCTTGTTGAACATAGTTGGAGCCGTAGCCTCCCTGCATTCCACCGTAACCACCATAGCCGCCGCCGCCCATTCCTCCATCGCCACCACCGAAGCCTCCTCCCATGTCTCCTCCATAGCCACCTCCTCCATAACCTCCGTCCATTCCGCCGCCTAGAGTGAGATGAAAATTAGAAAAGAGGTAAATTTGCTACCGTATCCTCCGTCGCCTCCAAAGCCACCGCCGCCCATGTCACCACCACCTGAAAGAAATTGGTCAGTAATGCTTGATCAAACACGAAACATTTCGAACCGGCTCAAGTAAAAGAAGACATACCGTATCCACCCATGTCACCACCTCCATAACCGCCGCCGCCCATGTCGCCACCACCTAAAGTACGTTATTGCAAAAAAAAATCGAATGCTTACCATAACCGCCACCTCCCATGTCACCGCCTCCCCAATCCTGGGCATTTGCCCCCAGAACGAGGGCAGCCACAGTGAGCACCTTGCCAAAGTTTTGCATCGTCCTCCTAAATAAGCTCTCATTAGTAAAATTCACGAGTGGAAAACGAAAACGAGGAAAAGGAAGTGGAAGAAGTGGGCGAGGAGGATCCAGCAAGAGGGCTGCGACCGCTTATATGAGGGAGAAGCCTCGCGGCGCCACTGACAGGACGCGCGCGGTCCACCCATTTTCTGTTTTTACCGGAGGCCCTTGACACTTGACGGCGACCGGCCCGGTTCATCCATCTCGGCGGGAAGCCGTGGACGCGAGCGGCTCGCTTTTCCGCTGCGGCGGAGCTCTTCTCCCTCTCGCTCGCTGACCACCGGCTCGCTTCTTGGCGTCCACTTTTTTATTTGTTCGCACCGCTCCTCGAGGCGAAGAGGAGAAGGGGCCGATGGTTTACCGTTCCGGCTTGCAGAACGATCCGAAAGGCGTCTTCGTGTCCACGCAAATCATCGTCGCCTTCCATCCCGAGTTCCTCACGAAGGTGGACCGAGTCTACAATATCCAGTGCTATTACATGGAGATGGAGAAGATCCTCGAGAAGGACCTCATTGTCAAGTGCGATTCTCTCTTTTGCTCCGATCACTTTTTGCCCTCTTTCTAGCATGCCGCCTCCAACGATGCAAACGCAGAATGTGCCCATGCCTGTTTGTCGTTATGAGGTCTTGGATGGATCGCCTGAAGGACCACCAATCTTCTACGCTACTGTTGGACAAATGGTTGGTTTTGTAAGCTCGTAACATTGCAATCAAACAGGTCTACCATAAATGGACATGTGAATCAGAGAGCCGCGACACGTTCTGCATGACTGTTCACTCTTGTACCGTTGATGATGGAGCTGGCGAGCGCGTGGAACTCATCGACGAGAAGGGGTTTGCAAAACTCACAATGTCCGAATGCTTCCTAGATGCGCCAAGGACAAGTATCTCCTCCAGAATCTGGAATACGTCTCGGACTTGATGGTCGGCAAGGAGGCGCACGTCTACAAGTACGCCGATAAGGAGCAGATGTTCTTTGACTGTCAAGTCACTCTCACGATCAAAGAACCCGGCGCGCAGTACTGTCCTGTTCGTTCTTTGTTTTTGTTGTGAAACGCCGTTCTCCAGGTGCCCACGTGCCCGGATCCTCCACGTCGACGACGTTCCGGCACGAAGAGAAACATCGAAACATCATCCAGTGGCAATTCTAGCAACGGTAGCGGGTGAAAGAGTATTTACGCCTTTTAGAACTGACCACGCTCGAGGCTAATATTGACAACTTTATCATTCCAAGTGAGGAGATCGTGCAGATGGGATGGTTCGATCGGAACTTCGACTTCCTTGACGTGAGAGTGTTGCTCTTTCCACGAAAGGTCTTCTCAGAGCAATGTCTGCATGTCGGACGCCGGCCTCGGAACAGTGGCCGCCTTCAACGCCCTTCTCCTCTCATCTTCGGCCTTGCTTATCTTCGCCAGCTACCGTGTAGCGAACCAAAACAAGAAACCTTAGGCCGTGTGTAGGAAGGCTGCAAAAGTTGTTACTCCAAAACGACGTGCAATCGGTCTAATTAATCTCAGCTTTAAACTTGTGGTTTCCTGTCTTTCCGCTGTGCCCTTTCCCTGGATGAGAAGTGTGCACGGTGACCCGCCTCAGTTGATCATTGACAGTTTGCATTCATGATTCAGTTCCTAAGCCAAATAAACCAGAAAGAGTTTGTTCTAGTGCAACACGCCCTGGTGCACGTGAAGAACCTCCATCATATGGCAGGCATGGCATGATCTTTGAGAGAATAAGTCAAGGCAAGACGGCACGCGCGCCGTCTCTCTCGACGTCGATTCCGATTCATCGACGGGTTTACACAGCAGCAAGAGGACGTGTAGACATTCACCTTTGCACCGCCGCTCGTTGCATCAGCCTTATTTCGAGCACGTCGAGAGGTGGAAAACGTCTGCATGCACTTCACTTCAAGCACTAATCCTGTCGAATCGTCTCACACAACGGGCGAAAATAGATGAGTGCGCCGAAAACCCGCCGCCGCTGGGGAGAAGATCTGCACACACGCGGCTTTAGTCACTAACGCACGTTTCTCTTTGTTGCTCTTCCTTACCCTGTCCACGTTGTCGGAGTCGTTTCTGGATGAAGCATCATTCTCAGTATTTGGCTGATAAGACGAAGAACGTTCCGAGAATGTTCAATTCATTGTCTGGTTGCCTGTCTGGTTGGGTGTACCGGGCGCGTGGGCCGAGCGCTGCGAAGGGAAGAAGGAAAGAGAGAAATGCGGGAAGTTTGGCGTGTTTCCGTGACGCGGCGAGCCTCGGCGTCGACACCCGCCCGCCTGCAGTCTTCTTCCACTCCTCGCAGCCTGCCCTCTAGTCTACCAGGCGCTCTTCCATCACGCCACATGGCTGACTTCTCGCCTCTCCGGCATGAAAAGCCGAAGGCGAAACGGCCAGTCTGATAAGAGCGTCCGGCTGACGCGACTCTGGTCATTCTGATCTTGTCAGCCGTCTTTCACATGAATTCTCGCCTCAGCCGACGTTCACATGCTTGCCACGTTTTGTCGCGCCCACATTCTCCTTCGCCTTCGCTTTGTGAATGACTCTGAATGATGCAGATCTTGGTAAATTTGTCAAGCACTTCTCTGTCCCCGATCTCGAGCCTCACTTTGTTCGATGGTGCTCACTCGTCGGCGGTGCATCTTCTTTGTCTTTCTCCACGACTTCTTCTCGTTGTCCACAAGCATTCTGCTCTTTGGTGGCGTCTTGAAGCTGACGAAATGCGAAATGTCTGTCTGCCCACCCTCGCTTCTGGTGCATTTTGAGGGCCCGAGGAGGAGGAGGCGGAGTCTTCACGTGCCGAGGAGTCTCGATGCACGTGAACGACAGGGGGGCTGAATGGACGCGTGGCCGGCACATTTCGGCCATCTTTCTCGGTCTGCATCTCTCTCGAAATCCCACACTCTCACCACCCTCTTCACACTGCTCCTCCGCTGCGCACCCGCCGCCTCCGCCAACAGCTGAGCGAGGCCCCCGCTGCTGATGCAGCCCTTTCGCTTAGTCACACCGCACTATTTTGCCCTTATTGTCGTTGAAATCTTGTCCTTCTGCAAGCAGTCTTCAGTGTTCTGTACTCGTTCTCTCCTTCAGGCCTTCTTTGCTTTTCCTTGCCTCGATTTGCTCTTTGAAAGCCGGAGGCGGGGCCTCTCCGTAGCGGGAAGACTACATCGTGTGTGCTTGCCTCATGTGGGTTGCACGTGAACGCCGCCCTCCTCGTAGTCGTGCACGGGCCTCCCTCGATATCTGGAGTGACCCCCGTGCTCTAGCTTGTCGCCTCTGGTCGTCCTCTGGGCTGGTATATAAGGCTGGGGGAGTGGAACAACACAAGAGTCTTGACCACTCCTCTTCTTCTTCTTATTGTATCTGTGCAATACGTTAAAGAGTGAACGTGCCGCGTGCACTTCCGCCCTGCTCCAATGCTCCTCCACGTGGATGAGTGGAGTGGAGCGGCACGTGGTTTTATGTCTTGTTCACTTCACGCGTCACCCCACCTCCGCCTTCCTCCTCCCAATCAGCTGCCACGCTTCACTCTCTCCTTTTGTAGTGAGAGCGAGCGGGATGCCGTTCGCGTGCAGCTCTCGTCAGGCCGACCTCGAGGACGCCTTCAAGAAGTTTGTTGCCGGAGGCACAGCGGCCGTCGTCTCTAAGACTGCCACCGCACCGGTCGATCGAGTCAAGCTCGTTCTGCAGGTTTGGAATTTGGGAGGAAGACTAATCCCGCGGTTTCAGCTTCAAAATGGTCAAACCAAGTACGTCGGTGCTCGTGATTGCCTCTCCAAGATTTACTTGGAGCAGGTACGCCACTCTTAACCATTCCATGCAATGGAATGAATCCAGGGAGCTCTCGCGCTCTGGCGAGGAAATTGTGCTGGCGTCGCGCGCTGCTTTCCCTCTCACGCCCTCAACTTCCTCTTCCGAGATGTCTACCGTAAGGCCTTCCTAGAAGGAATCGACAGGAAGAAGGCGCCGACGCAGTTCTTCATAGGTGAGAGAAGCATTGCAACATCGAGACTGGAACCCCTTCAGGCAATGTCTTTGCTGGCGGCGCTGGTGGTGCCACGACCCTCATCCTTCTCTATCCTCTCGATTTTGCACGCACACGGCTGGCCGTGGACATGAAGAGTGACGGAACGAAAAAGCATCAAGGAGCTTTCGCTTGCCTTCGAGAAATCCGAAGGAAGGATGGAATGCTTGCGTGGTATCGGTAAGTGGCCCCTTCTTGAACCAAATTCTTTGCTTGTAGCGGATTCTCTCCCGCTGTGCAATTTGTTGTTGCCTCGAGAGCGGCCTTCTTTGGCTTGTTCGACACGGTGAGGCTGAATGCGGGTGAAACTCGTCAGCTCTCCTTCTTCGCTACTTGGGCACTGGCACAGGTTCATCAAATATTCACCAGCTAACAATGAACGCTTTTCAGGCGTGCCTGATATTCTCCGGACTGACGTGCTATCCCCTGGATACTGTAAGAAGGAAGATGATGATGGACGCTGGGAAGCCCAAGAGGGTCTTCAGGTCTTCTCTCGATTGCTGGAAAAAGACTGCCAGGTTTGAATTACTATTCACGACCGAAGGTTTGAACCTCTTTCAGACGTGACGGGTTCAACGGCTTCTACAAGGGAGCACTCACGAACTCCTTGCGTTCGACTGGCGGTGCCCTCATCATCACCCTCTACTACGAATTCGCTAAGCACATCTGAGAGAAAGAGAAAGAGCAACAAAGAAAATAAATGTATCTTTTGCTAATGTGAAAATGCATTCCAAGGTTTGAGGATTGAACAGAGTGCTCAAACTATGAACGTACTCTGAGCGACCAAGTAAGGAAGGAACAGCGTAGTGCAAAGTGACCTGATTGGGACTTTTCGTTACTTGTTGGTGGTGTGACCAATCTCTCTCCCTCTTATGAGGTTCATCACCAAAGATATTTCGGGTTGTTTACAAAGTCCTTCTTCTAAGCGCAACAGAAGAAGCTATTTGAAGATCAACAGAGACGGGTAATGATCGGTGGAGGTTGAGGAGCAGGAGGAGGAGGGCGGGGACGGGAAGAGCGAAGTTTCGGCGCCGGCCGAGAGCATGTTGATCGCGGGCCGGTCGACTCTCTCTCGCACTCCTTCCCCCAACCCGCCACTTCGTCCTTCCCTTCGAGTGCGCTTGTCTCTGCTGCAGATGGTTGACTTTTGCTGTTTACTTGTACAATGGGGCCTCGGGGCTCTCCCTGTTCCCTGCATGGTCTCTCTTATCGGTGAAGAAGCGCCAAGGCGAAGTCCCGTGCTCAACCGCTGCTTACCCCTCCACTCCGACGCGATCGCACGGCGGCTGCCGTTTCAGTTGACCCCTCCTTTACAGCGCCTGCCTGCTGGCTCGTGCCGGTGCGGGTAGTTCATCGTTTTGCATCGATTGCACTGTGAAGGAGCTGTCGAGACATATTGTCGGTGTGGGCATCAACCTTGACGAGACGGGCAACAGACATGGACACCGTCGATGCCTTCTTCAACGTCTCAACCGCCTTCTTTCAAAATGGCGTAAATCTCCTCGCATCATTTTCGCCGTCCACCCATCCGTATTTACACCCTGTATGCCGGTGTCGTCAAAATTTGATCATTTTTTTGATGACGTTTTTCTCTCCGTTTCTTCATCGTTTTCTTTCCTTTTTTTGGCTTTCCTTCATCGTGATATGATGTAAAATCGATTATCTTTCAGACGGAGATGTTCATTCTCCTGCTCATCTTGCTGTCGCCGCCGGTGCTTCTTCTCGTCTTACTCGTCATCGTGCTGGCGACACTCGGCAAGTCACTCGGCATCCGCGAGGCCTTCGCTGATGCCCTTCTGCGCGTCTTCGAGGTTGGTCATGACCTGTTTTGTCTGTGTATCCTCTGGATTCATACTTTGTGTTCGTGGCCATATCCTTCATTGGGGCAAGTTTTGCTATAGCGTACCCTGATCGTTGTCGTTTAGCATCATCGCGCGATGCGTGGGTACAAAGTGCCTGACCTGGGTCGATGACGAAGCGTGCGTGCAATTAGGTGTACGGGGGAAACACTGGGCCGGCAGGCTGGCCATAGTACACTATCTTACGATTGAGCGCGCGATGAACACAATTTGGAACTCACGAAGAAAAGTTGTTTGCAGTGGAGCGCCGATGGGACGACGCAGCCGAAGGCAGACGAGATCGAAGAAGTGGATTCAAGCGAGAGCACGAGTCCCGAGAAGCTCGGCCTCCTGAAGAAGCGGCACTCCTCCGGTGATCTCGGTTCGTGTCAACAGCTTTGGTCTTTCGAGTGGTCCACAAATCACAAGGGATGTTTGTTCATGGGCGAACAACTGTTTCACCTCCAGTGAACTCTGGGATAATCGATGAGACCTCCCAGTGTTGACTTGAAGAGACTGGTCAGATTGCAATTTTGCACACGCGCTGATAAGAATTGGGATTAGCGAATTGAGAAGCTGACGACAATGAAATGAAGATCGTTTCCAGGACTGATCAAACGTGAGAAGTCTGAGTTGATGGAGTCGAGGCTGCATGGCGAAGACGCGGGAGGCAGCGAGAACCGACGGACGATCAGCGTGCTCGTCGACGACACGCTTAACTTCGTGACAGCTGGCGTGGAGTCAATCATCGAGGATCAAGTGACGAGTCGTTTCAAGGCCGAGCAACTCGCCTCATGGAACCTCCTCACAAGGAACAGCTCGCCCTACCAGCATATCACGTTAGTTTTTTGTTCCATTTCTCAAGTTCATAGATGGAAGGTTGAACTGGTCTACTTCGCTGGTCTCCTCTTCCGATATCTCTGCCTTGTTCCGATCCGTGTCATCCTCTTCATCATCGGCATGTCG
Organism: Poikilolaimus oxycercus; assembly: GCA_034700245.1. NCBI lineage: Eukaryota > Metazoa > Nematoda > Chromadorea > Rhabditida > Rhabditidae > Poikilolaimus > Poikilolaimus oxycercus. The sequence continues at coordinate 10,286 of JAQIXL010001050.1, forward strand.
TCGATGGTGTTGTGCAGCTCCGCCATCGGCTATCTACCGAGCGCGAAGTTGCGCAAATGGGCGAACAAGCATCTGATGCTCGCCTCCATGCGAATCATGGCCCGCTCCTTCTCGGCCATCATTAACTTCCATGATGTGTACGTTCATTTTCTTGCCTTCTAGAAACTTTCAGTGAGAACAAGGCGAAGGGTGGCGGTATCTGCGTCGCGAACCACACGACGCCGATGGATGTGCTCGTCCTCAGTTGCGACAACTGCTACGCGATGATTGGACAGAAACAAGGCGGTCTTCTAGGCTTCATCCAAAGCGCGCTCTCCCGCTCCGAGCACCATATTTGGTTCGAGCGGAGTGAAGCCAAAGACCGTGCCGCTGTCTCGCGGCGGATGCGCGACCACGTGGAAGACCCGCGACGACTGCCCATAATCATCTTCCCCGAGGGCACCTGCATCAACAACACCGGCGTGCTTATGTTCAAGAAGGGCGCCTTTGAGGTTCGCTCTTTCCGACTTGTTCAAAGCAGTGTTCAGATCGGCAGCACGATCTATCCGATTGCGGTGAAGTACGACTCGCGACTTGGCGACGCCTTCTGGAACAGCTCCGAGCAGAGCTACGGCTATTACCTCTGGAGGATGATGACCTCGTGGGCCATCATCTGCGACGTCTACTACATGCCGCCGATGACGCGAGAGGTTGGATCGGCTTGTTGTTTAGGACGCTTTTTCAGGAGGGCGAGGATGCGATTGCCTTCGCGCGACGGGTGAAGGCAGCGATTGCGAAGAAGGGCGGCCTCGTGGACCTCGAATGGGACGGGCAACTGAAGCGCGCGCGTGTCTCCCAGAAACTCATCGCTCTTCAACAGAAGCTCTACTTCGACCGTCTTCAGAGGTTGACGGACATTGCGAAGACGAACAACGAGATGGAAGAAATCCTCAAACACATCTCTGTAAGTCTCATTGTTTCATCTATGGATAGACAAATGTTCGTGTAGGAGATGGACGAGGAGCAACGCGAGAATCTTGCTTCACAGTTGCCCAGCTCGATGGCCGACGAAACGGATGAGGAAGTGGTTCGGAAGATCTCGCTCCTCTATCCGAATCCGCCAAAGTCGCCGGCGCCGCCCTCAACGCCGACGCCTCTTGGTGAGAAGAAGGTGAACTGAGCGTGTGCCACAGCATCTTGCCCATGTCAACCTTTCATTTCTTTTTCTGCATTCAACCTTGATTAGGAGGTCTCATCTGTGTATTTTAGTGCTTGTAAATTCTTCTCATAGAGCATTTTTAATGATATCGATAGTCCCATTGCTGAATTCACCAACCCTTCTTCATCTTCTTTTTCTTCTCTCCAAATTTCAAAATACGTGTATTGCCTCAAAGCTGATACTGAATTTCTGACATTGGTGTTTATGTAGATTTTCGATGAGTCTAAAATGTTATTTGGCGTTGGAATGATAAACGCGTCGAGGTTCTGTGGTCACAAAGAGTGAATGGAGAGACGAAGGGATCGATGTTGGATCCCACAGCGGTCAGCAGCCGTTGCACTACGGTAACATATTCATGAGAGAGCCCGCGCTTGCCCGCCGATAGTTTGTCGTTTGTACTTTCTTCTTGATGTTTCTAGTCTATCCTATTCTACAGAGTGGTCGAAGTATCTTTGCCAAATCCCCCGTGAATTGAGAGTATTTTCTACTAAGCCTTTGGGAAGTTTGCCCTCCTCCCGAGTGGCTGCCAGCGGGTTGCTAGATTTCTTTCAAATCGTAGAGCGCTCTTGGCTCTCTGAAAATCAGACAGCTGTTGCACAAACAACCACGTGTTCTTGGCGCGGGCTGACAACTTTGTAGTTTCAGGAGAGTTTCTACTTTTTACTTCTTATTGCTTGAAAGAATGAGAATATTTTGTTATCGGCAATGTAAGTTCTTGAATTCTTCTTTTGAAGGCGTGTTTCAGAGTGTAGAATGAAGCCGTCGGCTGATGAAGAGCCGAAGGCGACTTCGCTCGATCAAGTGATACTCAAGTACGTCCTCTCGTGCACAGCAGCTCTAGTCGCTGAAACAGGTACGCCTTGCTTCTTGGTCTCGAAATCGATTTCCATTTCCTTAAGTGACATATCCTCTGGACATCACGAAGACGCGACTGCAGATCAAGCGTCATGGCGACATGCATCATCTCACGAGGGGCATGTTCCAGGTCACCGTCGATATCGGTCTGCTTTCCATTGTTTTGGCTGACTTCTTGCTTCAGCTCGTCATGAGGGAATGAGTGCTCTCTGGAAAGGCGTCGCACCCGCTATCTACAGACATTATGGTGAGCTCTTCAACTCTTTTTTTGATTGAAATTCTTGTAGTTTATACGGGTATTCGAATGGGCGTCTACGAGTACATGCGTGAGAAGATGTACGACCGGAAAGTCGAGAAGACCTTCCCAGTTTGGTGAGTATTTGCTTCTTTGTTCATATCTTCAATTGTTTAGGAAGTCGATGCTCTGTGGCTTGACTTCAGGCGCTGTGGCGCAGTTTGCCGCTTCTCCAACCGATCTCGTCAAGGTGCAAATGCAGATGGAGGGTCTTCGACGGCTTCAGAATCTTCCACCGAGGTTTCTGGCCTCTCCTCTTCGAAGAACTGTTCAGATTCACAAGCACTTGGCATGCTTTCACGAAGCTCTACCGAGCCTATGGCTTCACCGGCTTGTGGATGGGCTGGGTGCCGAATTGTCAACGAGCTGCTCTCCTCAACATGGCTGGTTCGATCGTTCCTCTTCTTCTTGAATGGTATTCAGACTTGGCGACCTACGATAGGGCGAAGCGGTTTTGGCTGGCGAAGACGGGCTGGGAGGACGGCGCGAGGATCCACGCCATGTCGAGTGCTTGTGCCGGTCTTGCAGCGGCGATCGTCTCGACGCCAGCAGACGTTGTCAAGACTCGCATGATGGATCAACTTCGAATCGCTCATGATGCTAAACAGTCTGTTTTTACTCACTCTCAGAGAATTCTCTTCAGTGCGAATCAAAAGCCGCCGAAGGTCTACAAAGGATCAATAGACTGTTTGAATAAGATTGTTCGAAAAGAGGGCTTTATGACGCTCTACAGCGGCTTCCTACCAATCTACATTCGGATGGTCTGCTTCTTGTCGTTCTTTGAGTTATTCATTTAGGCTCCATGGTCGCTGACGTTCTGGATCTCCTACGAGAAGATTCGGTGGTTGATGGGAGCGCCGAGCTTTTAGAGTGAGAGTTTCTAGTTATGTAGAAGAGACAGACTTATAGATGTAGAAAGTCTTGAATTGTACATTGTTGAAGGGTGCCTAGGAAAGATTTGCGTGTGTACATTTACTGATCACAACATATTGCCAAGTTGTTCTTTTGTCACCCCTCAAAACATTCAGTGTTTGAGCTTAGAGTCATAATGGTGTGCCCTTCTTCTTCCCTGGCGACGGCTTCTCAGACGTCGCTCCTTCTCTCTCCCTCCATTCTCTTTCCCACTCTGTCTTTTGCTCAACAAATTATCACCTCCTCTCAGAATTTGTGGGTCCGCACACGTCTTTGACCATAATTTTGTTGTCTCTCATAGATCGATTGAGAAAATAAAGAGTTCTAGAGCATTTGTCTTGAAACATTTGGAATTCTTGAGGATCACAACCTTGGATACCTTGGGGTGGTCCTGTGAACATCGGCTGAACTTGACAGAAAGTGCAATGGAGGAAGAAAGCGATTCTCGACCTTCCACTAGTACACCGATAGGAGACACGCCTGTAGTAAGTGAACTAATGAGAAAGCTTACCTAAGCTAGGAGTTCGCCTTTGCAAGTCCTAAGAATGAGAGGAGATCGGTCTGCAGCATTGAAGGTAAGTTTGCCAATCTCACCCTCTACACACCAACGCTTTCCGAAGTAATCCCTTTGAGTTGAGAATAGAAGCGATTCAGCATTTTGTGACAAACTTCGAATCGACGAGCATTCAATCGCTGGATGATGCAAGCATCACTGACGACGACAGCATGTATGAGCGCTTCCTGCGAGCGGCCAATGAGAAATTTCAACATTCTGGTAAGTCTTCCCCCATTACAGTTTTCCTTGTAGATATGTTCGACATTATTCGCGATATGTTGAGTGAGGAGGAGAAGACTGATGAACGAGCCAAGCTCTTCGTGCAATGGATCGAGAGCTTTGCACCACAACAAGAAGAGCAAGTTGTTGCAAAAAGCACCGACAGCATCTCTCGACCTTCAAGCCTGCCACGACCAGACCCGGTGAGGGTTCCAAGGAAGCAGAGGAAGCAATATCGCTCGTGAGTTTTGTTCCCTGTTCAGAACAAATTCAAGGTATGCTGGACTAGCTGAAGTATTGAATCATGATGACGAGGTGTTTACATTCGAGTGTCAGTCATCCATCACAAAGATGTCTTACAAGGTCCATCATTTGAAGTGGTTTACACGTTGGACGCTCCTCTAGGTCTATTGGAGCAAAGCACGAGAGTTGTGCATCCGGATGGCCGGTCTAATGAGCCCGATCTCGTTAAGTGAAACTTGTCTCGAGGAGATTTGGAGATCGTTTGCGAAACTGGAGAATTCGGAAACGGCACTGAGAAAGGCTTCCGATCTGCTCGTAGACCTCATCCTTGGTGGTCAACTTGAACTTGCACATCAGGTTTGAACGGCCGTCTAACTGTCATTGCTTAGTTGGTGACTGAGAGCCAATTCTTTCGCCTGGCCACCAAGTTCGATGACAACGACGAATTCTACGATTTGGTAGAGGCTGAAGTGAAGATCCCAGAAGAGATGCTGCTCTTTCGACTATTGACCGCGACAGACAATGAGCAACTCGAAGAGCGCATCCAGCAAGCAAGAGATTGCACGTCCGACACTTCGATCACGACTCGATTCGAGACCGTTCTTCTTCTCTTTGAGTACATTAACGAACAGCTGAGCATCACAGAAGTCTTCGAGCTTACTGTAATTGATCTGACTTTAAAATACCTCTTCAGCCTCTGAGCTTCGCGGATCGTCTCGCCCTTCTCTGCGTCTGGGGAACTCGAGAGGAGCTGAGAAGTGCAATTGAACCAGAAAGAAACGAGGCGCCAGACACTCCATTGGCATTGTTGAAAGAAGTCGTCTTCACCGGTCTCGGGCCGACTGATGAATGCCTGCGACTTCTTATTGAGTAAGAGCACCATATTCTCGTCATTGTTATCCTTCCAGCTACAATGCTCGTCTATTGACACCCGACTTCTCATCCATTCTTCTCATTCAAGGAAACTGTCTTCAGACACCGGAGAAAGCCTCAAAGAAATAGTCAGTCAAGAGAGTGAAGAGCATTCTTTTTTTCTAGTTTCAAGTATCGGAAGCTCGCCGAGCAAATAATCGACCAATATTGTGCACTTCTGGAATCAAACAAGCAAATAACGCATTCTCGACTTCTCCTTCAGCAGCTCCCAGACGAATCCTCGAATAGTCTCAGTCGACGAAAAACGGACCTGAAAAGAAGAGTAAGTCGCCTTTTGGAATTGTAATCTTCAGTCGACCATTGCCTGTCCTTACTGCAATCTCTGTCTGCATGGTGCCTGGAAGGAGATCCTCGAGAAGGAATCCACCTACATCAACAGCATGAAGGAAGACTATGCAAGGAGACAGGCACAGGCTGAAGCCGCGGCTGTCACGGGCTCTCCACGTGCCCAAGCCCACGTTGATCGCGTCTTGCAGAACCGACGGGCAGCTTTCTTGTCAAAGGTGGAATCAAGAGATTCATGGCTCACTCAGAAGTTCAGATGCACCCAGCTCGGCCGCGGACTTCACCTGGAGACAGCGGTGTTGCCTCAGGAGGTGGAAGCGCGGATAGTGGGACTCTGTCCCCGAACCCTTCGTCTGGACATCTCTTCTTCCCGGGAGGAGATGTGATGACTGTCTCTCCGGCTGTTGAATTTGACTACACGGACAATGAACAAGAGGATGTCACTGCGCACCTTCACGTGAGCCTTTCGTATCGTTTTCTATAGTCTTTAGGAGAAGAAGAAGGTGATGTTCATCTATCGCCGTCGAACTGTGGTCTATGATCGATATGGCAAGCCATTTGAGCCAAGAAAGAAACGCCTTCAACGAGGAAGATCCGAGACCCAACGCAGCACCACGAGCTACGATGAGCCGTATCGCCGGCGAGGACGTCGACGCCTCGAACCCACCCCCAGCAAGCCGATTCGACGCAAGAACCTCGTCTTCTGGCGAATCAAAGTTCCCGGTGCCTCAGCTCAGCATGTGAGTGGCTTCATTGAGAATTTATGAACGAGACGAGATTCAGAGGCGCATTCGTCCCACGTCGTGTCCCTTGTGCAAGAAGCAATATGCAAAGTGCACGGTGTGTCATCGCGCCGTGGGAGATCGTGTAGGGGGCGTGATGCAGGAGTATGGAGAACGTCTGTCACACAAATTCGTCTATTGCTTCGTAAGTCTTGTCGCTGTTTTCAAGCCTTTGACGTTTTTAGCGCTGCCATCACGGTGGTCACTTTGGACATCTCATCGAGCACTTCACGAAAACGGCCGGAATTTGTGCTGCACCAAAGTGCGGGTGTCAATGCTCTGGACTCTATGATCAGAACGACGAGTCGCTGAAAGCCAAGCGGAAATGCGAACTTCCAGCACGTCACCTCAAGAATCTCCGAGATGGAGTAAGCTAACAAGTGTTGAGCATAGACGGCGTTCAGTTTCGAGTCCGAAAGCTGTACGCCTACGAACACGAGAGCGACAGCTTCTTCCCTCGTTCCAGCGAGCATTTCGACGGAGTAAGAAGTGGCGATGAAACGAGCAGCGAGGTCCTTCCAAAAGTCGTGGTGGACGAAGAAAAAGTGTTTGACGAGATGGAGAAGGCGCGAATCAACTCGGGCAAGAAAGAAGGTCGACAGCTGTCAGGCGGGCTTTCCATCGAAATTCCGAGTCCAACGACGAGGGAGATGAAGATCCTCAGTCCCATTATCAGAGAGGCATCCCCACTTGCAAGTCCACTCTCACCGACGAAAGTCTTCACGCCATTCTCTCCAAAACCCGTTGAACGAACTTTCTCTATCGAAAAAGCGGTCTCCACTCCGAAGAGCCCGTTACCTAAAGAATGTGTGGAGTTCGACATTCGTGGAGAATGTGAAGGTGGCACGGCAAGAGAAGAGATCGACTTGCAATCCGTGAGCAGTGGACCACCGCCCCTGCTCCGTACAAAATCGGAACGCTTATACTCAGTGACTACGGTGAGTAAGCAGTAAGGGAAGAAACTTTTCTATTAGGATGAACCCGTCGAAGAGGACGTCTTCGAGACTCAAAGGGAGAAGCTTCGCAAAGATCGTCTCCGGGGCTTCAATCATCGGCCCTTCAACCATCACGCTCTCTATCACACCGATGATGAGGAAGTCGTGGATGAGGACGAGTATGAGTGGAGTGAAACGAGTGACCTCATTGACTAAATTCTTCTTGCCCTTCTGAGTATGAGCAATTCTTCTCAGTCCCTTGATCATTCCTTCTTCTATTAGACATGCTTGAATCCCCTCACAAATTGCGGGTTATCAGAGACTGAGAGACTATCACTGCCATGCCGGAAATTGATAAATTGGAACTTGCGCCCAATCTCGTGACACATCACAATTGTTCACAAATGACAGCCTTAACAAAGAAGCAAGAAGCTCGTCTTAAAATTTCCTTGCATCCGTCTCTCACCACGACATTGAGGATACGGTAGATGGCGCGTTGCCCGAGCGATTCGGGCAGCCGTCGGAAAGAAATCAATAGGAGTTGGCATGGAGGGACGAAAGGAGGGGGGAGAGGGCGGAGGCTCGGCGGGGGGCCGCGCGTGTCGCCCCCTTTCTCCTGTTCGACGAGCACCCCGGCTTGCCGCTGGCACGAGCCACGCGCCTTTTGACACTTCTCACTCATTGGAGATCCTTGCAGGGGGCTCGGTGTCGGGGTCATCTTCATGCCAGCATGCTGGCCGCCATCAAGTGCATCACGTACGATGTCAGCGAGGCGAACTTCGTCTCGGCCCTCGTCAACCTCCTCGCCGCCTCCTTGGTATGATCTCCTCACAGTATCTTATCACTTGACGAGGAGATTGGAACAGTTCCTGGTTGACGTTTTCTGGTCTTGTTTTTGAGCCAGCTGTTGCGTGAAATCGGCGGGGCTGTGTTTACTACGCGCATCGAAGGAGCGCGATGGCCAAATCGTGACAGCTCGATGCGCACGCATAATTTATTTAGTCTTGGTCTGTGAGTCTGAAAAGAAAGGAGAAGATTCCTACCCTTTTCGTTGAGAGTAAGCTAGGCAGTTTCAACTAAGCCCTTGAGTTATTTACGTCAGGCGAAAATGCAAAGACAAACATCACTTGAGGTTTTGTTGGGTCACCTTTGCGGTGTGAGTTCTTCAAACAATTCATCGGACAGTCCAAAGTAAGCCACGAAAAAGATCAACAAAGCTGTCATTGCAAGATCTTGTTTTGCAGGCGGTCTCGGCGCTGTTGAACAACGAGTGGGTGGTGGTGGAGGACGACGATGACCCAGGAAATGGCACGACTCTCTCACTCTTCCACCAAGACCCTTGTCTCCACGTGGGGACAAGGGACTTCTGGCGACCGGCACACTTCGGCGGCTACATCGGCGCCGACGGCCACTCGCACGTCGTCTTCCACTCGGCTGGACGAAGTTCGTTTTTTTTTGTGCTTTGCCACTTATTAACTTCTCTTCACTCCTGACAGACGAGGCACGATGCCCTGAGGCAATTTCCTATTCGTGATGACGGGGACCCGGGCTTGTGCTTTCACGCCACTCTTCTCCCTTTTGGAGCCAGATGGTCAATGAATTCCCTAACAGCCAGCGGTGAGAGGGAGCTCGAACTGCCTCTCCTCCCCCTTTCCCCTCCACCCCCCTCGTCTAAAGGGCACATCTTTCCATTAGGAGACGACAGCAATAAATTCCTTCCCTCTTTCGTTTCCTCAGCGCGCGACAAGCTTGGGAGAGAGAGAGGGGGAAGCTCGCCCTCTCCCACCCTTATCCTTCTTCTTCTCCACCGAAATTCGAGCTGCTCGTAGGGTCCTTGAGGGAGCGGGCTCGTAAGGCGTCCGCTCTCCCTCCTCTCCCAGGGGCCGGCTGAATAGACACTGGTCCACAGCGAGGTGAACAGTTGGACAATATCCATAGCCTCTTCAGCAGACACCCATCGGGGTAAAGGGAGAGAGGAGAAAGAGGGACACTCACCCCTCGATTATTTACTGCGCCTTTGAGGGAGTCTGAAAAAGTGGAACACAAATCAAATTGAAACCTCTTTCAGTGCTCATCGACTGTGTGAACCCGATGGTGGCGAACTTCTTCTACGTGCTCATCGCCTTATGCTTCGTCATTGTGATCACTTCGTCCATCGCTTGTCTCCTTCACGTTCTCGCCCCGCCACACGGCTTCCTCACGTGGATTCGTCGGAACACGATTCTCGAAATGTGCAATAGTGAGTTGCCTCGTTGTGAGATAAGCGGATAATGATGCAGGAGGGGAAGAAGAGAAGGGACAGAGAGTGTTTCCGTAGGGACCCATACCCTCTTGTCCTCCTCCTTCTTGTCGGCGTCATTTGTGTGCCTAGTGAGAGAAGAGAACAGCGGGGAAACGGGGGCGAACCGGTCCTTTCAAAAGTTGCATTTTGGGACTGGCGTTGCAATTTGTTGGTGACGCTAGCATTGTAGTATGACAAATGGAATAATTGACTCCGATGGCCATCTGTGCTAGTGAGATCTGAGAAGCCCCTTTTAGGGAGAGACATCAAGTAATTTGCCCTTTCTATGCCCGACGAGGGGGCAACGCGCCCATTACGAAGTAGCTCAAAAGCCCTAATCACCGCGTGCTCACTGAGAGTCAATGGAGGGCATTCGCGGTCACAGGTGGTAGACACGGTGGAACAAACAGAAGGGCAAACGAGCATCATTCATGTATGAGGGATCAAATGAGAATGATCTCTTCGATTTCAGTGATGCTCACGTTGACGGCGTGCATCACGGCGATCCTCGCCGAGTCCGAAGTCGCCTCGCTGCGTCCGCAGTCCTCGGTCTCGGTCGGCGTCGGCCTCTTCCTGGTCTCCTTCTCGGGTCTTCTCTCCTTCCTCGCCGCCCTCCTCTCCCTTCGTCACACGGCACGACTCCAACGCGCCCGTCGACTTGACAACCAACGACTTCTCTGCGCTCGTTCGCTTCGCTCATGGCGAGACCTCGGCCGTCGACCCGAAGATCTAACGCCGATCGTCGACTTCGAACGTTACCTGGACTCCTCTTGCCAGATGCAGGAGATCTCCAACCCGCCCCAAGACGCCCAGTGATCATGAGCTTCCCAGTGCAGCTAACAATTGTGTGAACTTCTGTACAGTAGTCTTCTTCTTCTTTCCAAGTTTTTGGTCCTTCTCACATTGCCTAGTCTCTAGAGAGTGTCCAAGTCGAAAGCGCCAAAGCGAACACTTGCTTCTACTTGATCTTCCAAAAGTTTTACGAAAGAATTGCTAACCATGTAAATATTTGTATTCCCAGCTAATTTCAACGATCTTGACAACTTGAGGTCCGAATTGCTTCATCGGTTGGTCTACCTACATTTTCTTCTTCCCCATCACTCGCGGTTCTTCTTCGTCTAGTTGCCCCGGTGTGACGTTTTCTGCCCAAGATATTCCTTTTCATGCATTCTCTGTCTTGACGTCTCTCTCTGGCTCTGCTGAGAAGTCCCCGAGAGCTCCTCCATTGTTCGACGCGAGTCGACTCCTCTTTCCAACCATTTCACGTACTTCCACAAAAACCGCGAGCTACGTATTTGTTCCCCAACCCCCCTTTTGACGTGGGACAGGGGCACCAGGGAGAGGCTGTACAGCGCGCTTTGCGAAATCGCGCGCTCCTTTGTCGTCCATGATCAGCCACGTCCTTGAAGTTTCGGCCGTGAGAGACGCACATTTAACACCAAATTTCTGAGAAACCAGAAGTTCCTAGAATACCCCGCGGCAATACCTTGGCCGAATCTTGGATTTTTATGCCAAGGGCACTACCCTGGACAACTTTTCACGCTGATCAAAA
>JAQIXL010001051.1:0-21320 GCA_034700245.1 Poikilolaimus oxycercus
GCCGGCCGCCGCATTCGGATCCGCTCCCGGTGCTCCTGCAACAAGTTACTCTCTCGTTTCCTCTTTCTTTTTCTTTTCGTAGCTAATCAAATTTTCCCCGCGCTCTCTCTTCCCGCACTCACTCCCTCTTTGAGGCTAAAACGAGCGCGAACCAACCTGGCTGCGACATCTTTCTTCTTGTTTTTCCACACGCGGGTCTTGATTGACAGAGCACGAGATAGACAGACGCCGGCGCTGCACACTTCTCCTCTCACACCGTCACAATCACCTGTAAAAGCGGGTGTAATCGATGGCGAAAGGCATATGACAAGCGCGCTCGACGACACGGCGAAAGAGCGGCCATTTCGCAATAATGCCACGTTCGACGGCCGCCCGGCAATATCCCCGTGCGACAAGAGCAAGAGCGAGAATACACGAAAGGAGAAGAAGAAGAAGGAGGAATAAGAAGGGAGGAGAGGGCGCCCATAGATGCATGTCGAGTCGTCTTCGTCCTCGCTCGTCGTCGTGCGGGGAGAGAGGGGCGGGCGCCTCTAGGCGAGAGCGAAGCCCCGCGCGGCCCCCCATCGCCGTCCTCCCTTTCCCTTCCTTCAACCACCACGACGGACACGATCGATAGCCTAGCGCGAGCCTAAGGAGGGGAAGGGGAAAGGAGAAGAGAGGGAGAGAGTCCGCGCACATACGTCGGAGGAACGAGCAAGCGGGCAAGTCAATGGAAATTTTCCGCCGCACTGCCAGCTATTTTCTTTCCCTTCTTTCTTCTTCCTCCTTCTCCACCCCGGCCGCCGTCGCCGCCGCCTTCACCCTCCCTAACTTGCAAGAACCGAAACGGCGGCACACCCAAGACTTGGCGTTGTAAGAAACGCGACGAAACCAACGAAAACTAGAAATGTCATGCAACTATCTAGCAATTCCGAACGAAAACCAAGACAGAACTGCGCGTTTCTTGCGAAACATGAAGAGCACGGCTTATCAAACATGAGAAGGGGAAGGACAGGGGCCAGTAACGCGACAACACGGCCCCAAACACGCGATGATTCAGCAACGACAACCGGCAAAACGACGACCCAAACCCGCCCACCGCCGCTCCTCGCGTTCAACGATCAAAACAAATTCCGATACTCCAGCGGACAGTCGACGTGTCAATTTGTAAACCTCGTGCAGAACCTCGATCGTATTCGGCAGCTCGCAGAACTCCACTTTCTCGTCCTTTCCCTTGTCCCCTGCTGTGTGAACGACGTTTCTTTGCTTTTTCCACTTTATTCGAAGCGTTAGGAACACAACACAATGAATCATAGAATGAGCCCAAGGTTTACAGACGAAAATGGAGAAGATAATTGGCTTTATTGGTCTGGGAGCTAACTTTGAGTAAACCGAAGAACACAACACTGAACTATAGGTGGTGATCATCCCAAAATGCGAATTGGCCGTTACAAAATATGTCTTTATTCATGTTGGAATCGAAATATGGCCGATGACGGACGAAGAAGAGATGAGGAGACGACGAGAAGGGACCGCTTCTTCGTCACATAGCAAGGAGAGAAGAAACCAGAGCAGGAGCATCACATCATACAGAAGAAGAAGAATGAGGAGGAAACGTTGGGACGACAAGCTGCAAATACCTCCACGTTTCAAGGTGAAAAACATATTTATTTTGTATAGGTGTTTTTATCACGTTTTGTGCAAATACCAAGGAGACGAATCACCATATGCTAGACTCGTTATCAAACTAGGAGATGTTGGCGAAATTAGGGCAGGCGCATGGACTTTGTAGAGGGAGAGGGTAGCAAAAAGTATAGTAGGGCACGAAGGCGCGCCACGAAGCAAAAGAAGTAGGGAAGGAGGACTCCGACAGAAGACGGCAGATCCGTCCTGGTGGGCGCTCACTAGACGAATACTTGCCTTGCTGCATCTTCCAAACACCGGCAACGAGCGTCTTCTCCTCGAGAAAGCCAGGAGCCAGCCCCAACCATCGCGAAGAGAGGAGTAGAAGAAGGAGAAGAAGAAGAGGGAGGAGAGCCCACAGGAGAGGACTGCTCAGTGGCAGGAGGCCACCGCAGAGAACTCCGTCTTTACTGTCGTGGCAGACTCATTCTCGCCAGAGGCGAACACAAAAGGGGAGGGTTTCGAGTGGGCGTCGTCTTCCTCTTCCGTTGCTGCCGTCTCCATGGCGTCCTCATCAAGCGTCGCGTCTGCAGCGCAAGCCGTGTGGCACGCCTGAAAAGGATACCTTTTAGTAAGAAAGCCGCTCAAATCCAAATAACACTCAAAACTGTCTAGACAACTTACTCGCTTGACTCGCTGACCGACGAGGACGCAGTCCTTGTAGCGCCAGAGGTCCTTGTCCTGGTCGAAGTACTCCTCGAACTTGTCGCCACACACGAAACATTCCTAAATTCGTCGATTCAACTAACACGAAGAAGACTTTCAAACCTTGTTCTCAGAGTTCTTCGAAGACGATGCAACCACCGCGTCCATATCAAACGATTCTAAAACATTTCGTTTTGCCAAAGCCTCCACATTCACTTACCACTATGACCCGTCTTGCTCACGCTACCCGCTGCATTACCACCACCATCCTCTTCCTCCGAGTTCAGCTCCGCCTTCACCCATTCCTAAAAGACAATTCCAATCTGTGAACAGGCGTCACAAACCTTGATCGAAGGATACCAAGGTTGGCACTGCGCTGTGTTGTGCATCTTCTTCAGGTTCTGGCGGACATGCCAGTCTAGATGACGATTGTACTTCTCGCCACGAAGCTCCTCAAAGTGCATGCCACACTGGCTGCAGACGCTGCGCTGGCGGAACAACGAGTCCACCACATTGTCATAGCGACTAGGATCAATGTTAAGAGCTCCACGAGTAGACTCATACATTTTGAGCGAACGCAACTTGAAGTCCTTGAGAGCATCGGGCGCGTAGGGACGTCGATCCGTGACCTCACCACGATCATCCGATGGAATCGGCGGCGACATGTCCACACGACGAGGACCACGTCCAAACGGACCACCACGGCGAGTGTTGTTTGAATGATTGGTGGTGGGCGCTGGCTTCTGGTTCTGAAGAACGCCGTGTTGCTTGAGTCTCGCGAGCAGGCCTTGCACACCCGCCATATCCACTAAAGAGTAAAGTTTTTGAAGAAACTCTTCGTTCTCAAAACCTTTCTTCTCTTCTGGTGGCTTGATGCCTTGTCGCAAGCTGGGCATGAAGCGCGAGAGATCGTACGATGGATCAGGTTCGATTTTCACCTGAACCAAGCTCAAATCAAATGGATCGGACATCCAAACCTCAGGTGCCGGTCCACCAAGACGAATCTCATGGCGAACTCCATTGATCGTCGCATATATGGGCGGACCACCGAAGGCGCCCTTGAAGGGGAAGTCGCCCATGTAGAGCTCTCGACTCGGCGCTCCGAACTTCAGCACATGTGGATCACCGTCGATGTAGACCGTCTTGGTCTCTCCAAAACCGAGAAGATGCGGCTGACCATCGATGAGCACGTTTCGAGGAGGGCCTGAACATCTCCATTTCCATCTTCCAAATGAGAACATACCCGAAAAGAAGATCCGATGAGGAAGTCCATTTCGTTCGATAACCGCCGTGTCTCCAATGAACATCACCTAAAATTGTAATTTTGTGAAGAAAAGCTTGAAAACGAACCTCATGTGCCTTGCCCTCGACGAAGATACGATTATTCGCCGGGATACCCTCGAGTTTCACTTGATCGTGTGTGATGACTGCTGGCGGTCGCGGCATGGGCGGCTGTGGAAGTTGTGGTGGCGGCATCATCGTCGACGGTTGGCTCATAACCATTGTTGGCGGAACCATCGAGAGGGGCGGCGGCATGGTCAGCGGCATCGTCACCACTGCACCCGGCGGCATCATGCCCATCGGAGGACCGAGGAGCGGCTGTGGCATCGAGACAGGCACGAGACCAGCCGGTGTCTGAGCGAACATCGACGGCGGTGGTTGTGAGGGCACGAACTGCGGCGGCCCCTGGCGCCACGTATCTTCTTTCGGTTCTTCTAAAGATTGAAGTTCAAGCCAAGACCTCGCCAACAAACCTGGCATTGGAGTGAATGCTGGTTGTGGCATGTTGCTCGGTGCCGAGACGAAAGCGTGAGCTCCTAGTGCAACGGTCTTCTGAAGGGTAGGCGCCGGCGGCATAGGCGGTGCCTTGGAGACGTTACTCGGCGGCGGACCACGGCCTCCACGACCACCACGGTCGTCCTTCATTCTCTTGTAAGGCGTACGCGAGTCGAAACTCACGTCGCCTTTTCGACGATGAGGACGCATAGAGGATGAGGATGAAGGCGGTCCCGCCAAATTGGCAGGCGGCGGCACGGCTGTTGCCATCAATGGTTTTGGAGCCGGATGAGCGGCTGTAGGCGGCGGCGATGCCGGCAAGATTTCATCCCTAAACATTTGCCACTTTCAACTCTGAAATCGTGAAACTTACAGAACATTCTTTTTGGATGGATCAGTAGCCGATCCTCCAGATTGCTGACGCTGCTTCGACGACGGCTCCACCTTGATCTTCTTCTCACCAATGCCGCCACTCTGCTGCTCCTCAGTAACACGTCGCTTCAGCCTCGGGTCATTCTTCTGCAAATTGTCTCATTCACTCATCTTGAAACCAAAAGATACCGCTATGAAGTTCGGATTGACATGAATTCGAGCGCCAGACTCGGTAGAGTTCGACGAGCCGCCCGATGCATTAGTTGTGATATTGTTTGTCCTCGTCGATGGCTGCTGCTGTGGCACGCTCGGCGTCACGACCGTGGCCGAGATCGGTTGGGCTCGCGGCGGCGGGTTCGCCACTGGCCAAGCAGGATCGATCTCGTGAACCTGCAAAGGCGTTGGCCATTTCGGATCGATCTCCTTGATCTGCAAACTCCTCAAATACTAGAAGAAACAAGCAGCATGCACACTAACTAGATGAAGCAATGGTTCTTAGAAGTTACCCTCAAGTCGATCTGCATTAGCTTTCCGCGTATGAAGATGTCCTTCCATGTGTTGCGCAACTTGTAGAGGCTCGCTCTGATTCGCTCGTCTCCCTAAACCAAGGTATTGCTTCTCATTACTAGAAAATTCTTTCTTCAGATTACTATACATAATAGTTTCAGTTTTCAGTTACTAGACTGCCCATTGTTGAGGACAGCCCATTCAAGACGAGCAACACGAGTTCTATTCAACTCCTTCGTCGACCTTTGCCACTCTCACTTTCAGCACCTCTCGCCTTCGAGCGACCAAGAAGAAGGAAGGAATGATGGAGGCAGATCATCAACCAATCGAATACGATGAGAGAAGAGGAGAGAGAAGGGAGAGGCGATCGTGCCTGGTGCTACGGGCTGGGAGCGCGTGGGCTGAATGCAGCGACGGGAGCAAAATATACCGCCTTTCCCTTCTTTTTCAACACACCGGTCTTCCATCGTGTACATCTATCAATGGGAGCGTCGCCGATATTGGGCGCTTCAACCACAGATGTGACGGCCAGCCGACCAGACAACCAGAATGTCAACGCCACTCGAGGACGACGAAAAAATTTCCCCCTTCAACCCCCCAAGAGCTCTCCCACTAACCCTCGATTTTCAGTCCTTGCATAGGATGTGCGCGACCAAGCTTTATTCGCGACTTTTCTACACGAAGTCGTATGGAGTAAGAAACAAAATAAGAAACATAAGAAAGAAAACCGTGGCACTGATCTTTTACAAACACCCGCCGCCACGATGCGAGCCGTGTCGTCTGTGGAAGATTCGGAGCGCCACAAGGGCGATACCGTAACCAACCACCACGACACGCCGAGACAACACGACTCGCACGTGGATCGGTGGGTGTTGGCCACTCATCGCGTACCTCTTTGAAGACGTGCACAAAGATGTCGAGGATGCACTTGGCGAACTCGTCACGATACGCCGACGTCGTTGTGATGTTCTTCAAGATCGAATCCGCGACATAGAGAAGCGGCAACTTGCACTCCCGCGACACCTGAAAACAAAGAATTCAGTTCAATTCATTAACTTTCAAGCTAGTCAGGCGGGACAATTATTGATAAGACTCACCGCAAAGACGCGACTCTTGATGACATCCACGATGAAGGGCGCGAACTCCGCGTAATCCTCAGCCAATATGGTGAGCAGATTGATCTGCGTCTTGTTGTTTTGCGTCAGGTCTTCGAGAGTTGACCTAAACCGAGATGATACAGTATTGAAAAAGAGACAGATTCATCAATTGTTTTCGAGAACCAAGAACTAAAACTTACAGATACTCTCGGGCTGCCTGAAGTCCCTTCTCATTCGAGCTGTCGGCCATCGTGGCGATGACGGCAACTCCGCTGCTTGGCTTCTTCTTCTCCTCTTGCTGCTGCTCGGTCGAAGATGCGATCACACTCGATGACTTCGACCACCCTCTACAAGAACCAGCCGTTAACAATAAGAACCGTCGTTTACGCGTGATTCAACAAGGAATAACGCGCCGCGAGCGACAAACATGCGAATCGACGACGGCATTCAAAGAAGGAAATCAAGCGAGACACGCGAATGTCAAAGTCAAAGCGATAGTGGGAAAGGAAGTTTCTCGTTACTAACAGGCGAGCATCAAGAAAGAAGCGGCGCTCGGAACCCAGATCCCCCGAGGAGAAAAGAACCCCCCGGCAAGACGAGACGAATTTAGGCCAAGAACCAGAGAACAATGCGTGTCTGGCGCTAGACAGTAGAAGTGAGAAGTGTGAGTTCGTTAGTGACCCGAATCGATAGCCACGTGTGAAAAGACCGCGGGTCCCCCACTGCCAATTACACTTCGTTAGCCCACAAAAGTTCATGATGACCTTCGTGAAAACCCCCAAAAACTCGTTTCTAAGTTTAGATCCCGGACAGACACTGCGAAAAAAAAAGAAACAGGAAGCTGATACCGCGACGGCTGCGCCCCTGGGCAAAGGCAGCTGAGCGCCAGATAAACACCATGCGCGGGCCGGCGGGGCGAAGGTGGCCCACTTGCTCGCGTCATCTAACCACCTCCCTGGGACAAGCGCGGGGGAGGGAGAGAGCTACAGTAACCGGCGAGCGCGCCGTTTAGCACTTTCCCATTCACAGAAGCGAAACTTTCCCGCGAATTGAGCGCTGCGAAAAGTGTTTCAGCCATTTCGGCTGACGAAAGCAACTCTCTTCCCCAACTTTAGTACGCAACCAATTTTGTCCTTTCTTCTCTTCAGTTCACAAGAAATTCTAAGACCATCTTCTCTTCTCCTTCTTTTTTTGGTGTGGTGGCTAGTTTAGCGAATATGGCCGTCGTCGAAGAGACCCGACAACAGCACATCACCATGACGGCGCACAGGCCGCCCACAAGCAAACATAAACGAGGGGAACCATGGTAGAGACCCGCTCGCACGTAGCGGGCGGCGATATTACAGGTTTCGTGGGACCGGGGGACGGATTTGGGGGTTCGAGAGGGCTATTCATTCGATTACGGTGGATGAAATCTGGATTTTTCTTCTTTTCATTCAACTCGCGTTTCGGCCAGGCGAATCGTTTGTATTTCGATCGCTCTCGAGGGCCGAAACCGAAGAAAAACACTACGGGAGGGCCAAAACAGACGTCTATGTACATAAGGCTCAGGAGAAAGAGAAAGGCGAGGGACGGGCGCCTAAACAAAGCTCATGTGAACCGGTTTTTGGGATCACGAAATTACTCAACATATTTTCGAAAACACCTACTTCTACACATTTTCTAAACAGTTCACACAAGCTTTACAAACGCTCAGAGTGGGGAATAATGAGAAAAGACAAGAAAACGAACAAGGAAGACGACAAAACAAGAAAGAAACGACGAAAATGGAATTGGGGCGAATCTTACAAGGTAGGCCGCCGGCGAACGGCGGGAAGGGGAGCTGGAGCATCGCGGGGATGGCGCGCCGCTGCTGGAGGACGGCCGCCGGCTTCTTGAAGTCGCAGATGGCGGGTCCGAGCGGCAGAAGAAGGCGGCGAAGGACGACGAACGAGGAGCACGAAGTCCGTCCGACCGCAGCACGCGACGCGTCGAAATGAATGTGGGCCAACGCGCGCGCGCGCCGCACGCCCAAAATCAATGGCGCGCGTCGCGGCTCGCGTCGCGTGCGACATGCTAAAATTCGGGCGCGTCCTTCTTTTGTGATTCTTTTGACTTTGGTTTGCATGTTTCTTTCGTTGTTTTGTCGTGTTTCCTTAGTAGTCGGTTTCCTAACTTTGGCCTCAATCTCGCTGTTACCAACCCATCCTTCGTTCGACGTCGTTTCAACGCATTCACACGGCTTTTAGCGAGCGAGTCTGTTTGATTTACGCCCCGCCCTTGACGACCGCCGCCGCGCAGCCAAATTCGCTTTGCCTCCATTTTGTCTCATTGGATTTCAATTGATTTTTCCTCGAATTCCGTTGTTTTCGCGTCTAATTCGCTCAACGAGAAGCCTTTATGAGCACGTTTTAAAAACTGTTTTGTTTCAGAAGGAAGAAAGGATGCAATCTCAGCCGTCGTCTGGACGCGTTGGGGTACCCGGTGGCGGGACGCCGATGCGACCACCGCCCGGACCCGGCGGTCACACTCCAGGCGGACCGCCCTCCGCCCTCCGGCGCCCGATGCCGCCCATGCCCGGCGGTCCGATGCAGGTTCGCCTCTCTCTCGCGTCTACTCGAACCCGACTCTTCTAAGTTTCAGGGACCACCTCATCATATGGCCGTCCAGCAGCGTCAACAAATGCAGTCTCGGAACAAGAAGCGACGCTATGCCGATAAGCTCATCCCGCCGCAGGTAAAGCGTTTGAAGATTTTCGAGGCTCAATTTTCAGGTCCGAGAGCTGGTGCCAGAGTCTCAAGCCTATATGGATCTGTTGGCTTTCGAGCAGAAGTTGGACTCAACTATAACGCGAAAGAAGCTGGACATACAAGAAGCGTTGAAACGACCGTTGAAGGTAATTGAGTTGGAACTTCAATTCAACTCAAGAAGTCTGAAATTGACGCAAATCAAGTTTTGTGTTTTTAGGTGAAGCGTCGTTTGCGGATCTACATCTCGCACACGTTCATTGCTGGACGCGAACCGGAACGAGAGGGCGAAGACGGCTGCGTGCCGATGTGGGAGCTGCGTGTAGAGGGCCGTTTGTTGGACGATGTGCAACCAGGTGGGACGCCCGCCTCGACGAGTGGACCAAATCCGGCAGCGCGAACTGCGGTAAGCGAGAACGTCTCTTGGACAATTGAGGAATTCCAGCTACAGACGCCGAAGCGAAAGTTTTCGTCGTTCTTCAAGAGCCTTGTTATCGAATTGGACAAGGAGATCTATGGACCGGACAATCATCTGGTTGAGTGGCATCGCACGCCAACAACAAACGAGACGGATGGCTTCCAGGTTCATTCATTCTCAAACACCTCTGTAAAGATCGTCCTTAGGTGAAGCGTCCAGGTGATCGTCCAGTGAAATGCACCATTCTTCTTCTCCTCGACTATCAACCGATGAAATTCAAGCTGCATCCGAGGTTTCCAGTCTTTCATGCACAAAAACAGAGAGTTCAGATTGGCAAAGGTGCTGGGCATCGCGTCAGAGACTCGACCGAAGATCATCGAGGCGCTTTGGCAGTACATCAAGACGCACAAGCTGCAGGACCCGGTCGAGCGCGATCACGTCAACAATGACATCTACTTGGAACAAATCTTCGGTTGTCGCCGTATGCGCTTCATGGAGGTTCGTTACTTCTTTTCATCAAAGAAACGCGAACTTCCAGATTCCTCAACGTCTGCACCAACTGCTACAACAGCCAGATCCACTCATTCTCACTCACACGATTGAGCAGAATGAGAATGGAGAAAAGAACACGGCCTGTTATGACATCGACGTTGAGGTGAGCTCTGCTTTCTCATTTTAAAGTGACTTCTTCAGGTGGAAGATCCGTTGAAGCAGCACATGAGCTCGTTTGTTCACAACAACGCGAGCATCAACGATATCATCACTCTCGAGCAGAAGGTGTTCGACATTGTGGAACAAATCAACGAGTGGAAGACGCGCCGCGATTTCTATGTTCGCTTCGCTGATCATCCACAGCGCTTCATTGAGAAGTGGCTCGTTTCACAGAGTCAGGATCTCAAGGTTTTTTCTTCATGAAGATTGTTTCATGAAGATTGAGTTCAGACGATGAGTGAGCAGTGCGGCGAGGCAGAACGAGAGCGACGTGCCGAATCGTACATGCAGCCGACAGTTCAAGAGGGCGTCTTTCGTTATATCTACCAGAAGGTCCAACTCAAGCGCGCCGAACTCGAACAGTCGCTTGGTGTTCGCAACAACTAAGTTATTCCCAAATCATTTTCTCCTTGAATGTATTTAATTCGTTTTTTTTTCTTGTTCAAGATCGATCCTCTAAGTGAAATTACGGAGTTCTGTTGGGTTAGCGAACTTTCTTTTACCGCGTTAGCGGGCTGAACTCACTAAGAAGGAAGTGCTTATGTGTTTTTTCATTGTCTATCTTCTCGAATTGCGCATGTATTGCTTCTGCATTGAGTGGATAATAACGAGGTCAGCATCTCAATTCTCTTGACCACAAGTTTTGTAATGTTTTATGGATCGAACGATAAACCTTAGAAATGCTGGAACTCCCTTCAAGTTTGGTATTTTTTGGCGAAGATCGAGTCGAGTCGAGTGGACAGGAAGAACCCGTTGACAGAACTCTCAGCTTCTGCATGGACATGGAATCGAGAATCGGTGAGGATAATCTTTCCACTGTGTGCCTGCTTTCTGCCCTAGAGACAACAGAATGTAAGAGATTATCACCGTCGGAGTTGGGATTACTTTATTGTGAAACATAAAACATGAGAACTAGTCAAGAGGCAAATCAATGGAGTAGACATCGAAGTACACAATGCTGCCAAAGTTCACATCAATAGTCATTATCTTAGTTCGATCAGCATTGTACAAGTTAGTGCCGTCGACGGGAAGACCTCCAGTCAGTTCGCGTAGAAGCACAAACGGGTCCGTCACATCATTTGTTTGCAGGTCAAATTTGCACTTCTCCAAGTCCTCCCACTCGCCCAAGAACCAAGGATGGATCACGGCCTCGTAGAACTCCTCAACCTCAACGTTCGAAAGAAAACTGAAGCAAAGAAACCTGTGGTCGAATCGTCGGGTGAACAGCCACCAACGCCAGAAACTGACATTGCTTGAGCAGCTTCAGATGCTCGACGGTCAACTCGAAGTTAACAAGGAAAAGTTGCAACGAGTCGAGCTTCGCAATGAAAGGGTTCTCGAGGAACTTTGTCGACAAAACGACACCCTCTGTGGTTGGAATTTTCGAGAAACGGACAACATTGTCATCCTCCACAACGAAGCGAGTATCTTGAATCTGAAACAAACTAGTAACCAAAACAATAAAAAGCACAACTCACAGAAATCCCTTTCGCCTTCAGAATTCCAGCCAGCTCTCCTACTTGATGTTCATTAATGAAGCTGTTGTGAAGGTAAGGAGATTCATATTTAATGACGAAATTGAAGCTCATGTCGAGATGCGAAGGAATTGCAAACATCAGCGAATCCCTCAACGTCTTGTAATTGCATGGCGCAACGCTATTAAACATGAAACAGTTGCATTCATACTAAAAGTATAAGAATGATCAACCAATTCACACTCACCCAATCCAAGACACGTTTCAAGGTAATCTTGAATGCTTCTTCAAGATCAACAGCGATACAAAAATAGGCCGTTTTAAAACCCGGAGCCGGGTCTGGCTAAATGATTTCGGTAGTTCGGATGCGAGAAACAAAGATCTCACGGCTTGATGGAAGTGGAAACCAGCGTTTTCCGGTCGGTTCGCCGCCGGAAAGATCGCAATAAACTTATTCTTTGTTGTAGAACCGAAGGGACCAACTACCGTGTGATGTCTCATATGTACCTGAAGACTCAGAATACATTCACATTGTAAATGTCATCGATCGCTAACCATGAAATCGTTTGCCCTATTCAAGACGATATCACCAAGAAAAGGATAAAGAGGCATCATATCGCGATTCTCCTCAAGAAACTTCTTCACTCGCTTCGAGACGATCATCAATCGAATGGCGACCGCCGGCGGCGAGTAAAGCAACGCCTGAAGATATTCTCCTTCAACTATTTATAACTTGAAAGGCATACGGTCTTGAAGATCTCGCAGGACACTTCTCCCCAGATTTCCCTCGTCAGAACTTTCTTGCCCCGTTTCATATTCTTCTTCTTCTTGTTCTTTCGAGTCATTGTCAAGTTCTGAAAATGCGACAATAAAAAGACGACACATGTCACTGGACGACAGATACGGAAGGTTTTGAACCAACAAAATCCGGTGAACTACAACGCTCATGAAACTTTATCGACAACTCGTGACAAAGTTTCAAGCAAACACACTGAAATGATAGTTTCAACTACAAATGAAAGATTTGGAAAGCGAATAGACATGCGAGACTTATACTGATGACAAGCGTCTTCAGGCGTGGTCAATAAAGAGTCAAGGACTTCAGTTGTCTCGGAGGCACGTTATGTCAACAAAGTAACAACGTAACATGTTAAAACTAAGTAGACAAGTTAGAAGCAAAGACCTTGAAGATGAAAAGGCCCCAGTAAGGTTGCACCTCAATAGTCATCTTCTTGGTTCGGTCAGCATTGTAGAAGATTGGGCCGTCGCCTGGAAGACGTCCGACCAGTTCGCGTATCAGCACAAACGGGTCCGTCACACCATTTGTTTGCAGGATAACTTCAAACGACACCAAGTCCGACCAATCACCATAGAACCATGGACGGACCACCTCCGCGTAGAACTCCTCAACCACGACGATTGAATGAATGAGAACTGAAACAAGCCAACCTTTGGTCGAATCGTCGGATGAAGAGGCAGCAACTCCAGAAACTTGCAGTTCTTGAGCAACTTCAGATGCTCGGCTGTCATCTCGAAGTCAACACTGCCAAGTCGCAACGAGTCGAGCTTCGCAATAAAAGGCTTCTCGAGGAACTTCGTCGACGAAACGCTGGTCTTCTTAGCGGGGCGAGCATCCTCCATCTAAACCAAATAACTAATAGATTCCAAGAACACGACACTCACAAAAATTATTTTCGCTTTCAGAATTCCAGCCAACTCTTCCACTTGATGTTCATTAATGAAGTTCTTGTGAATGTAGGGAAAGTCGTAGCAAACGGTGAAATCAAAGCAAGCGCCGTGATCCGAAGGAAGCGCGAAAGTCAGCGAATCCCTCAACGTCTTATAATAGCACGGCGGAACGTTAAGAAAGGCGAAGTAGTCGCATTCATACTAAAAGAATGAAGATTGATCAAACAATTCAACACTCACCCAATCCAAGAGACGCTTCAGGGTAATCTTGAATGCTGCTTCAAGATCAACTGCGTAACAACGATATGCCGTCTTAAAACCCGGAACCGGTCTTGGCTAAACGGTTTCTAGCTCAGACGCGGAAAAGGTCTTACGCTTTGAAGGATCTGAAAATTTGGCTTGTCCCGTCGGTTCGCCATTGGAGTGACCAGGATCAGCTTGTCAGGCATCACCACTTCTGTAGGGCCGAAGGTACCGAGTTTCGTATGATGAGTTAGAACCACCTAATCAAACTCACAGCATATATACGCCTAGTACATGCGATCTTTAACCTTGAAATTTGTTGAAAAATCCACGGTGATGTTCCCAGGAGGAATAGGAGGCATCATGTATCGATACTCCTCGAGAAACTTCTTGACTCGCTTCGAGACGCTCATCAATCGAATGGCGACTGCCGGCGGCGAGTACAGCAACGCCTGAAGATAATCTCTTTCAACTACAACTCAAAAGACATACAGTCTTGAGAATCTCGCAGGACACTTCTCCCCAGACTTTCCTCGTCAGAACTTTCTTGCCCGGTTTCGCACTCTTCTGCTTCTTCTTGTTCTTTCGCGTCATGTTCAAATTCTGTAAACGTGACAATAAGAACACGACACACATCAGACGACTGGTAAGGAAGGCCATGAACCAAAAAAAAACGGCTGAACTGGGAAAAGGCTCATGAAACTTTATCGACACTTCGTGAGAAATTTTTGAACAACGAAGATTCGTTGTTCTGAAACATCTCATACAGCTAATAATAAGTGGGAAAGATCATGAAAACGTAAAGACGGTCTGAGACGCACGCTGTGTCGGCAAAGTAACAACGTAAGATGTTAAAACGAATCAATAGACTAGTTAGGGGCAAAGACCTCGAACTTGAAAACGCCGTCGTTAGGGTTCACATCAATAGTCATCTTCTTAGTTCGATCAGCATTGTAGAAGTTCGGGCCGTTGCCTGTAAGACTGCCAACCACGTCGCCTAGCAGCACAAACGGGTTCGTCACACCATTTGTTTGCAGGAGAACTTCAAATGACACCAAGTCCGCCCACTCGCCCAAAAACCAAGGATGGATCACAACCTCGTAGAACTCCTCAACCTCAATGTTCGACTGAAAACTGAAAGAAGCAAACCTTTGGTCGAATCGTCGGATGAAGGGGAAACAACTCCAGAAACTTGCAATGCTTGAGCAACTTCAGATGCTCGACGGTCATCTTGAAATCAACAATCCAAAGTCGCAACGAGTCGAGCTTCGCAATGAAAGGCTTCTCGAGGAACTTCGCCGAAAAAACGACACCCTCTTTAACCAGTGGACGATCTTCGAAGTAGAAATGTTCGGCATGCTTCTCAAGGAAGTGAGCATCGTCAATCTAAAGCGACTAAATACAATCCAAAAGCACTACTCACAGAAATGCTTCTTGCCTTCAGTATTTTAGCCAGCTCTTCCACTTGATGTTCATTGACGAAGCTATTGTGAATGTATGAAGATTCATAGCAAATGGAGAAATTGAAGCACGTGTCGTGATCCGAAGGAAGCGCCAATGTCAGCGAATCCCTCAACATCTTGAAGTATCGCGGAGGGACGTTTCCAAAGTTGAAATAATCGAATTCATACTAAAAGAATAACAATGATCAACCAATTAAACACTCACCCAATCCAAGACGCGTTTCAAGGTAATCTTGAATGCTTCATCAAGATCAACGGCAGCACAATAATATGCCGTCTTAAAGCTCGGAATCGTGGGCTAAACAGTTTCCGTACTTCGGATGCGAAAAACAAAGATCTTACGCGTTGACAGATATGAAAATTTGGGTTGTCCAGTCGGTTCGTCGCCGGAATAAGCTGGAACAACTTCTCGTACGTCTTCATTTCTCTAGAGTCGAAGGGACTAACTTCCGAGTGATGAGCTAGAACTATCTGAACAAACTTTCAAGATACATTTGCCCTGCATGTGATCATTAACCGTGATATTTGTTGAGCAATTCAAGACAATGCTTCCAAGAAACGGAAAGAGAGGCATCATGTATCGATACTCCTCGAGAAAGTTCTTGACTCGCTTCGAGACGCTCATCAACCGAATGGCGACTGCCGGCGGCGAGTACAGCAACGCCTGAAGATAACCTCCTTCAACTATTTATAACTTTAAAGACATACGGTCTTGAAGATCTCGCAGGACACTTCCCCCCAGACTTTCCTCGTCAGAACTTTCTTGCCCGCTTTCGCATTCTTCTTCTTGTTCTTTCGTGCCATTTTCGAGTCCTGCAAATGCAACGATAAGAACGCGACACACATCATACGTTTGATATAGAAGGCCGCATGTAATCAAAGGCACGCGGCTAGCGTCAAAGAACGAGTTAGATTCCCGCTCCAAACAGAGATCTGAATTCCCATCAACTTGAATGGCGTTACAATGCCAGTGGGAGATGTGCAAACTCCCGATAAGTGAGAAAACATCGACATTGAAGCGCAACAAAAAGGAATACACGAAGAACGCAAGAACGGCGAGAAGCAACCGCTCACCACGATTCCCAGGACCCAAAAGTGACAAGACGGGCGAGTCGGCGCGCGCGTCGAAGACGCACGCCAAAATTTTGGGCAGATGGGGAGAAGGGTCCTATGGAACAAATAAATGCGCCAGCCCATTGCAAGACGTCTAAACGACTGGTATGGAAGGCCACGAACCAATCAAAAACCGCTGAACTAGAACTCAGATCATGAAACTTTATCCACACTTCGTGACAGAAAAAGATTTGTCATTCTGAAAGCACGCTCTCAGATAAGTGGGAACGATAATGAAGGCGTATAGACAGATGTTATCATCGACTATCATGTCGATGACCATCTCGTCAGAGTGTGCTCGATAATCTCTTTACTACAAGTCAGCATCCTATTCTCTAGAGGGGCATGCAAAGTCAAATTCACAATCAGTTGTCTAAGAGGCACGTTGTGCCGGCAAAGTAACAACGCAAGAAGTTAAAACTAATAAATGAACAAGTTAGAAACAAAGACCTGGAAGTATAAAGCACCCTCATCATGTTGCACATCAGTCACATCAATGGTCATCATCTTGGTTCCATCAACATTGTAGATGTTCGTGCCGTCGCCTGGAAGACTGCCAGTCACTTGGTTCAACAGGACGCGCTTGTCCCTCACGCCGTCAGTCTGCAGGAGAACTTCAACCGACACCAAGTCCGACCAATCACCATAGAACCAAGGACGGATCATGGCCTCGTAGAACTCCTCAACCTCAACGATCGAATGAAAACTGAAAGAAGCCAACCTTTGGTCGAATCGTCGGATGAAGAGGGAGCAACTGCAGAAACTTGTACTTCTTGAGCAACTTCAGATGCTCGACGGTCATCTCGAAGTCGACGAGGCAAAGTCGCAACGAATCGAGCTCCGAAATGAAAGACTTCTCGAGGAACTTCTTCGACGAAGCAATGGTCTCTTTCTGAGCGAGGCGAATACCCTCCATCTAAACCAAAAAATAAACTAAGTACAAAATTTCAAGAACGCTACTCACAGAAATCCTTTTCGTCTTCAGAATTCCAGCCAGCTCTTCTACTTGATGCTCATTAATGAAGTTGTTGTGAGTGTAAGGAGAGCCATAGCAAGCAGAGAAGTTGAAGCACGTGTCGTGATCCGAAGGAATTGCCAACATCAGCGAATCCCTCAACGTCTTGTAATAGCACGGCGCAACGTTAATAAAGGCGAAATAGTCGCATTCAAACTAAAAGAAGCAGAATGATCAATCAATTCACTGACCCAATCAAGGATACGCTTCATAGTAATCTTGAATGCTTCTTCAAGATCAACAGCACAACAATCATATGTCGTATTCGGAACCGTTCCCGGCTGAACGATTCCAACAGTTCGAATACGCGAAAATCTTACGCGTTGAGATAGATGAAACTTGGGATTGACCAGTCGGTTTGTCGCCGGAGTGATTAGGATCGCTTTAGCGATCGACATCACTTTTGTAATACCGAGAGGACCAACTGTCTTGTGATAAGTTAGAAATACCTAAAGACTCTCAGAATACACTCACTTTGTACACATATGATCGATCATTAACCTTGAAATCGAAGCAAACCACAACGATGCTTCCAAGAAAAGGAAAAAGAGGCATCACGGCTCGATTCTCCTCGAGAAACTGCTTGACTCGTTTCGAGACGGTCATCAAGCGAATGGCGACTGCCGGCGGCGAGTAAAGCAACATCTGAAGACGGGTCTTCTTCAGATAGAAATGACGACATACCGCTTTGAGGATCTTGCAGCAAACATCTCCCCTGACCTCTCTCGTCAGAACGTTCTTGTCCACTTTCACATTTTTCTTCTTGTTCTTTCGCGTCATTTTCAATTCCTGTAAACATGACAATAACACACATGAGAGCACTGATATGGAAGGTCACGAACCAATCAGAAACCGCCGAACTACGACTCAGCTCATGAAACTTTATCGACATTTCATGATAAAAAAGATTAGTCATTCTGAAAGCATGCTCTCAGATAAGGGGAAATCATAATGAAGGCGTATAGACAGATCCCATCATCGACTCGATTACCATCTCGTCAGAGTGTCCCCGAAATCTCTTTACTACAAGTCAGCATCCTATTCTCTAGAGGGGCACTACAGAAGAGGATTGTTTAGGAGAAACGTTGTGTCACCAAAGTAACAACGTAAGAGGTTAAAACGAATCAATAGACAAGTTAGGGGCAAAGACTTGGAACTTGAAAACGCCGCAATTCGGCTTCACATCAATGATCAACATCTTGGTTCCATCAACATTGTAGATGTTGGTGCCGTCGCCTGGAAGACTGCCAGCCACTTGATTCCAGAGGATGCTCTTATCCTTCACGCCGTCAGTCTGCAGAAGAACTTCAAACGACACCAAGTCCGACCAATCGCCCACGAACCACGGGAGGACCACCTCCTGGTGAAACTCCTCAAACTCAATGTTCAAGGGAAAACTGAAAGAAGCAAACCCTTGGTCGAATCGTCGGATGAAGAGGCAGCAACTCCAGAAACTTGCAGTTCTTGAGAAACTTCAGATGCTCGGCTGTCATCTTGAAGTCAATAAGACGAAGTCGCAACGAATCGAGATTCGCAATGAAATGCGTCTCGAGAAATTTCGCCGACAAGACGACGCTCTTCCTAATCAATGGAAGATTGACGAAATTGAAAACGCCAGTAACAACATCAGCCAAGCGACCATCTTCGATCTTCAGAGAAACAATTGAAACATTCCTCGAAGACCACTCACGGAAATTCCTTTAGGCTTCAGAATTCCAGCTAACTCTTCGGCTTGGTATTCATCGATGAAATTGTTGTAGAAGAACGGAGGCGCGTAGAAAACCGTGAAATCGAAGCACACCTCATTGCCATCCGTTGGAAATGCCAACTTCAGCGAATCCCTCACTGCCTTGAAATAATGCGGTGGAACGTTGCCAATTAGAAGATAGTCGCAGGCATACTGTAAGCAAGAAGATCAAATGGTAAGAAGTTCTCACTTACCCAATCCAAGACACGCTTCAGAGTAAGCTTGAATGCTTCTTCAAGGTCAAACGAGTAACACACATATCGCATGCTAGCATGTGGACCAGGCGACTGGAAAACGTTTGATAACAGAAAAAAGCGCCTTACGCTTCGCTCGATCCTCTTATTTGGGCTGGCCGGTCGACCTTTCGGTGGCGCGACCATGAACATCTTCTTGAATTTCAGTGCTTCGGTCGGACCGAAGGGCTCGGTATGCTTCTGTTGAGTTAGCCACACCTGAACAAGCTCTCAGATGAGAAATTCAACTGTATTCATGCAATGACTGACCTTGAAATCTTCTGAGCACATCACTGAGATGTCTCCAGAAAAAGGAAAACGAGGCATCACGGCTCGATTCTCTTCAAGGAAGTTCTTCACTCGTTTCGAGACGATCATCAAGCGAATGGCAACCGCCGGCGGCGAGTAAAGCAACGTCTGAAGACAGTTCTTCTTCTGATAGAAATGACGAAATACCGCTTTGAGGATCTTGCAGCAAACATCTCCCCAGACATCCCTCGTCAGGACTTTCTTGTCAGCTTTCGCATTCTTCGTCTTGTTCTTTCGCGCCATTTTCAAGTCCTGCAAAGTTGACAATAATCACTCAACGCATTCGACAAAACTACAAGCTACAAGTACAGAAAGGTCTGAAACCAATGTCAGCAAGAAAGAAACTCGCGAAACATTATTTATCGACAATCATCTTCAACGGTTTCCATCGAAGTTTTCAAACAAACAACAACAATCTGAAAGCAAGTTCCCAGCTAAACGGAAAAGATATGGAAACCGTAGAGACAAAGACCATCCATGAGTTCCATGTTGATGGTCATCCTCTTCGTCCTCTGCGCATTGTAGATGCTTGAGTCGTAAGTCGGAAGACGACCAATCACTTCACGACGCAGCACACCGTAATCCATCTCGTCGTCCGTCTTCAGTGTAATGAAGATCACCCTCAGTCGCGGCCAGCCGCCCAAGACCCACTCACGAAGTACCGTCTCTGAGAACTCCTGCAAATAACCAGCATTGAGAAAGCTTCAAAAGTACGAACCCGAGGACGAATGGACGTTTCAATTGGTCGCAAGTCGAGAGTAACAAAGTGCTGGAGCATCTTCATCTGCTCGAGGGTCATCCCGATGTCAACGACCGTCAGCTGTAGATGATCCAGTTTGAAAATAAACGGCCTCTCGATGAAGTTTTGTGATAAATAGGGATAGCAGTCAAACTGCTGTCGCAAGTCCGCAACCTATAGAAATGACATGCTAACAAAAATAACAAACTAGAATCCGCCTCGGTTTCAAAGCGTTGGCTAGCTCCTCGATTTGATGCTCATTGACGAAGCAATCCAGGTCTTTGGCGAAGAACGGCGGCACATAGGAAAATCCGAAATCGAAAGACTTGTCCGATGCCAAAGGGAGACTCATCATCAACGCATTCTTCACTCGTGGGAACTGTTTCGAAGAAACGTTGATATGGTTGAGGAAATCGAAATCAAACTGATAAAATGAGAATAGAAAGCTAACTCTCACCCATTCGCAGACAAGCTTCACAACCATGTTGAAAGCGTCATCGAGATTTTCGTTCGTCTCGCAGAACCAACACGTCTTCGCGTGAGGAAATGATGGGCGAGCCTGCAGAAAGATATAAATGCGTCGACTAAGTTACTCACGATTGGCTTCAAAGTAGTAGCGTTCGTCATGTACACACGACCCGGTACGTGAACGACTTCGATCCACTTCGCCGCGACCAAGCTCTCATCTCCATAACTACTCATAGCTATCTGAAACGGTTCGTAAGGACGCATAGTTGAAGGAAAATGTACAAACCTTGAAATCGGCTGCAACGTAAAACACAACGATATCGCCGGAATATCCAAAGAGAGGCATCATGTCTCGATTCTCCTCGAGAAACTTCTTCACTCGCTTTGAGACGCTCATCAATCGAACGGCGACTTCCGGCGGTGAGTGAAGCAGCGTCTGAAAAAGTTCTCTCTTGCCACAACTAAAAGAAACATACCGCTTTGAGGATCTTGCAGCAGACTTCTCCCCAGACCCCTCTCGTCAAGACTTTCTTCTCCGGCTTCACATTCTTCATCTTGTTCTTCCGCGTCATTGTCAGTTCCTGCGAAGTTGCAATCAATCACAGCACATAAGTAGATGACAGACTGGAGGCAATGAACCAATCGCAAAAAAAAAATGAACGACAAGATCAAGAAACTTTATCGACAAAGGTTTCAACATTTCTTGACAAAGATTCAATCAACAACATTCTTCAAGCCTGTTACCAGCTATACTCCGTTCCACGCGGTATTTCAAACGAGCGCGCACAGTTTGTACTGCGGAATCGTTATAAAACAAATACTTTTCGCGGTTTTGTAGTCGATTTGCCGCAAACTTTGAAAATCCGGCTCTATTTCGTTGAAGAGCGACCTCGAAAACCCCCGGTAAGTGAA